>DWGJ01000103.1:0-44641 GCA_018246895.1 Aspitha aspitha aspitha | reverse complement strand
ACTTTCTAGGCAAGCGTGCTTCACCTTAGACTGCATCTCACCATCAGGTGAGTTCGCAGTCAAACGCAAGCCTATTACACAATAAAAAATAAAAATAAATAAAAAAAAACCACCGAACGAACACAAGTTAAAATAAAAACACACAAAATTGGGCTGTGGCTTTCATTGGGCAATTGCGATCATTCGCGTTTACAACTCTTTCATACTAGCGAAATATGTACCTAGATGTTAGAACGATTCGATTATGTCACTTTACTAGCAATGAAATTTCAAACAGAAATTTTAAGATAAATATCTTAATATAGCATTCACCAATAAAGATGATAGATACATATTAATTTCAAGTTTTAATTATTATCCATCGATGAAAACTCCAAACGCCTAACTCGCGTCGCTAGAAAGACGCTCGAAAACCGCGAGCATTAAGCGGCCGCTATTGATTGAAACTGGCAGGTTGGTAGTAAAAGGCGTCGGTGGTCGTAAACTGGCACTTGAATCCATCGCTACTGGCGCCTGCGCATCGATCAAAGACACGCCGACAAAGACACCGCGCGCTCTCCTCCGCCTTGTCAACGCGGTCACGGGCCATACGTAATTCTTGCCCACGGCTGAAATTACGAAGTGTTACTCGGAATTGAATATTAATAGATCAAATCTGCATGAACGATATTATGCTAAATAATTCTGAACAACGAATCGAAACGTTAAATGCGAACTAACAATAAGAACACAGAAACCGCAATAATTTATTATGATCCAAAATGCGAAACATTCGGTTTCAGTAAATTGTATACCTATAGCCTTTGGTGTTTTAAAATAAGCACATTAAAATTCATTACCAAATCAAATATATTTGAGGTTTTACAAACAACAATAATTGAATAGATACATACAACAAGTATGTACCTACCTAATATGCGGAATGTTATCTCTGATAATTAGCTGGTCGTTATATCGATTACATATCGTATTTAGGTGCCGTAACACAGCACCCAAACAAGCAAAAATACTTAGTATGAATTCAGTTGATCTCACGTATTGTAATGTCGCCAGCGTAATCCTAATCCGGCTGGAATGAGCCCAAAAACTGTGAGCGTCTTAAGACGGGAGTCGCCGTTTTAATTGGTCGCATTAGACTTGATCCCTTTATTAATAGCTTGATTACTTGCGGGCCGGCGGCGGCGCAGCGGATTCGCGACGGACGGCGCGGGGCGCCGCATCGCCGCAATCTCAGAGCTGATCTGCTTAAGTATTGTGTCCACGGACAAGTGACTTTCGTTGATCTCTTTCTGATACATATACAAGTCTATATGTATTTTCCGTTTGTTCTAATATATTCAGCTTAGAAGATTCATTAAAATCTTTCTTAACGTTCTCTCAATTAGACGTGTTTGTTGACGCGGCCTCCATCACAATATTTTATTTGAAGAAAAGAGTTAAACTAGAAATGGCACAGTATCAGTGTGCGTAACTGCAATTAGTAGATGCTAATAATATAACATAGGATTAATTGGTAATAAAACAGTAAGAACAATTAGAATTAGTATAAAAAGTAAATTTTAGTTGCTTGTCCTATTCGAAGTTAGGTAGGGTAGTTGCTAAAGCAGGCGCTACGTCCAACCGACAACCTTACTTCAGGTTGAAATACCTATATAGGTATGTTCCTTTTCCATTTGTTCAATTTGTTTCACTGTAGATATAGTTGTGACGATTTTACTGTCTTAGCCAAACCTAGATGACAGCAACTATTTAAAATTTACCCGAATATATTTTCAGCGAATGCGTGTGAAAAATTTGCCAATGGAAACAATCTTGAGCAGACAGCTACGCGGCAATGTACCTAATCAAAAGACGTGTATTCAAATGGTAGGCACGGGGGAAATGCAACTGCATTTCTCCTGTACCAACCAATTATTACTACACACACATTAAGTGCATTAAAGAGGCCTTTACAGTTAATCTATTCGCAATCTCTATAAACATCGGATCCCATTAAAAGGATTGATTGTTATCCATTTCGGTTATTTCACTTTGTGGAGTACTTTAACGCGTTGGAAGTCGATAGGCGTAGTGAGCTGAAAATATCAATATTGTCCGGAAATAACGTCGATATCTGCGTTGCGGCTATAAATCTGCGAGTTGTCGGCTGCTATCGGCCGCTCATTCTCCGCCTGATGGTTTGTATCATTTGCAAAGCAGCGCACGAAGTATTTTAGGTACTTAAGCGCTTTGTGGCGATTATTACTGAAAGACAAAGGGAGTCCTTTTATGACTACGCAAATGGAGTATCAGTTATACAAACTAATATTTTAATAACGGTCACATATTTTCTTTCCTGGAACAGTTAGAAGTTTCCCTTGCTGCATCAAAATTCGTAATATATATTTTAACACTGACTTAGCTTTATGTATTATATTAATTCATCAAGATATTTTTTACTAAATATTAAAAGTTAAAGGCAATAAGTATTAAGGGATACAGATTTGTGGAGGGAAATACAATCGTCGTTCAATTTCGTCTTCTTGTTGTGTATTTTGCGAAGTGTGAATATTATTTGACCATTACATATGTAAAGTTTTTATCAGGACAAATCCAAAATATCGCCATGTAGACCATGCCTTACGACTATATGAATAGCAACCGCTGAAGTTCGCGATAAATCGACTTCTCGATTTTGGTTTTATAGCCAGTGGTAAGTTCGTTTAGCGTGTTTATTCATGATACGGCCGATAGCGACGCGGGCACGTGCTGTTTGACTCAGCGAGGTAAGTGCTGCCCACAATTAAGATTGCGCCGATGAAGACACACGCTGAAGTGTTTTCTAATTATGTTCACCATCAATCACGCTGCCCAGAACCAACCAGAACACCGCCAATCAAGTAATTGCATCGCGTGCATCGACTTTTCGGCCCTCGATAATAATAGGCATTTTATTGCCCGTAATGGAGTCTCTAGGGCCGGACGGTTAATGCTCCACGTTTGGTTACCGTCGCTGCTTTTAATTCAGATTAAATATATTCAAGAAGCCAGGAAGGGAACGCTTGCGGGTATGCGTTATACGCTCGCGTTGTTATTTAATCAATTAAAAGGTCGATCGATCGTCTATTGAGTCGTACTCTATTAAGTTCTCGGTGTAGGTGAGTGATGACAATCACGCTGATTGATCCTAAAACACGCAACGCCACGGTCAGCTATAAATATTTTCACGTATGAGTCAGTTGCTAATCTATCAGTTGGTCGTTGTCAGCTGGATTTTTGGAGGCGGCATATCGAAACAGATTTCAATTTGTGGGTCGGCACGGTGACCTGTAAAGAAGGTGAGGCTAATCGGACAGGCGGGCTGACGTGGGATCTTCGGTCCGCGTCACGCAGTTGGGTTTGTGAAGGGTATCTACCTAAATCTTGTTAATAGTAAGCTCTATTGATTTTACGCTTTTAGGTTTTTTTCTATTTTTAAACGCGTAGCTTGGAAGTCCGTTACAATGATAATAAAAAATATATGTACTATGTGTAGGTATAGCTAGATGCTTATGTCACCAACCTTATTTGCACCTTAATATTCTACTATTAGACAATCTATTTCTAAAAAAAATATACTAACCGTGGCCACACTTGTACCACCAACGCATTTATTTGCTCTCAGGTATTTCTAATGTACTAACTCGGGCTTGCCAAAAATGAAGAATTGTGCAACGGCAGGTTAGAGAAACTAGTCATCAATCACGATTCGTTATAAACTTCACAAATAGCATGACCCGTTTGTTACGCAGTTCAAATATTTTGTTATACACAGCTGCAACCAGTTACATAGACACGTAAAGAAAGAGTACACATTGTGACTGAGCACAAATTGATTTCAATATCATAACCTTATCAATAATGACACAGTAAGCCAAAAGGAGAATGGGATGCAATTAATGAATAATATTTATTCAAAGATCATGCAAAGAATTGTTATATTTAATAAGTAATACCTATATGTAACTAAATATTATATTTTCATCAAGTTTTCAAAATTGTACTCACAGGACTAATAGCTTATAAATAGATATATGATTATTTGAATCAGTCGGGACTGGTTAAACGCTGCAGTGGTTTTGGCTTGTCTAACATTTCATCTGTAGAGAATCGAGATACACTCTCAGCTGATCAACTATCAGCGCGCGTCCGTAAATCATGATCAGCGGTGATCGGAGGCGATGCGATGTCGGGCCAGCTCGGGCTGTGTTTGTAATCCCCGCGCGCTCTCGAGATTCCGAGGTGACTTGCACGAGCTGAAGGGGGCGGCTTGCTTCGGCCCAGATTGCTTGACTACCACAGTAGGGATATTGGATGGTACATAACACACATTTTGGATAATACTGTAGGGAATTTGATGTCAGTCTTCATATAAACTCAATTTTAATTTTGAAAGAGGATGTGATTTTCAGGTAATTCCTTTAATTCCGCTCTATTATACATCTAAAAATGTAGAGACTTATTTTGATTATAACAAACTATTAACCGGAGACACAATATGATATTACCAAATCAATCTTATAACTAATAGGGACTAACCCTCAACAACGCGGTCAGTAGTCAATAAGAGCTCGTTGGTTCAGTCGATAGCGTTACTCCATTATTTATCAATTATTTGTCTATTGATGGTTAACAGATCATTGCAGTCGTGAAAAGGCGATTTTAGTCAGAAGCTGTTAAATCTGATTCAATAAAATATAGATTTAGACGAATTTATTTTCAAAAATATATAAGTATAGGTACCTAGCAAAAGTAATTAATATTATTTAGGCAAAACAGCCGACATTTTGTAGGTAGATACTATCATTAATTTAATATTAATCCACGAAATTACCACAAGGTTCTTGTTGAAGTTATGTAGGTATTACATTTATCTATTGGCTTATCTGAATTCAACACAAGAGCCAGATGAAGTCCGTTACCAACAAACATTTCAAGGGATATTCGAGGAAGGCGTGGAAGACGCAATTACTGACGGCTTTACGGTGCTCCAAGACTATTCAAACTCTACCAATAGTAAATTGGGTCATTCCATTGCCTCGGTTTATGTAGTAGTTATGAAGGCCACACAGATTTCCGCAAATTGTTAGAATGTGTTCAACAGATGGTACAAAACTATTATATTTTCATAACATGTGTATGTATTTCAAAGATTTAGGATTATTGTATGAATATATCTTAAGTTTTAATCAAGTTACGATAACAACAAAGGAGCTTCTGATAATTTTATGCAATAAAAGTTGCCGTTGAAATTTTATATTTCAGTTTTATAATCGACGACTCGGAATAATTTAAAGAAAACGTCAATTCACTAATACAAAATATAAAAAATATATGCCACCTTTTTGAAATCTGCTACATAAAATACTCATCATGATAAAATTGATGAACGATAAAGTATCCTTCGTTACGTGTGTGTTCGATAGTAAAAGATAACAACGCCGGCATTTTGAAAAGGTTGAAGTGACAATGCGAGTAAGCGGCTAAACTTGGTGATCGGTCACCGTGACACGCGCATAAAGACGCTCGCGAGCCAGGATCTGATCTGTCTCATGTTAACTTCGACTAACATTTTCCTATTTTAAAAATAGTGTGCCGGACAAACGGGTCCCACATTTACCTACAAACACTAACAACAGCAAGTAAAGTCAGATATAATCCTTGTACACCATCTTTTAAACGTGGAGACATTGCGTACTGCGCGACTACGTTTGCAAATTTGTCAATTATTTGACGAATACACATTTATAACAATGTAATGTCATTTGCAGAAGTATAGAATTCTTTCAAATTTATAAAACAACATAATGTATTAATCGGCAGAGGGTAGGCTTAAAGGAGTAAATAGTATTTTCATTTTATTATCATATATTGTGGATTGTTTTTGTACATAGATATTTTTCGTATTATACTTTGTTCTTTTCTACAAAACAATCGTATTCATATTAAAATACTTTTTTAAACAGTGGTAAATAGGTATAATGACAAAAGGATGATCGGTGTACCTACAGGTGACTACAGCGGTCCTTTAAAATTCTGCATTTCAATAGAACAATAAAACAAACAGTTCATGAGAAGAAAATTATTGTAGTTCGATAGTATTTATATGAGTAGCATGATGAATCACCCGAAAACGTTCAAATTACAAAAAAGTACTTTTTATTATCAGGAGATTATCATCGATTTTTTGGTAACGGATCACGAACTTGTCTTACATGAATGAACGCCGAATGACTTAGCTGCTATGGAACGCTGGTAGCCCGAAAGCAATCGCTCAAGACTTTGACAGCTTACAGACGACACGATGTGTGGTCGACTACCATCCATATATATCTCTATATACATCTCTCTTTACATGATCAAAATTGCAATTCCTTTTAATGCATTGTAAACCATAAAATATCCGTACATTTAATGAATCTCAAAATCATTGAATGTACGAATCAAGAAAAACAAAAACATTTGAATATCTTAACATACTCGTAGTATTTTTTAGATTCACGGATTTTCTGGCGGCTTTTCTGTTAATGTGGGTACCTCTAATCGTGTTATGACAGACCAAGATGAAATGAATAGAACAGAATGCATTATCCCATAATATGTATTTATAAACACGCTCTATTGTGCTTTTTTGCGTATAATATTCGCGAATAATGGAATCACGGCGAACGTAGACAAGCATCCATTCATGGTCGCTTACGCATAATGCTTTATTGAAAGTAACTGTCACTCAAATGTCAAAACATTACTGCACTACGAATTTCTCGCCTAATTTTCCATGAAGTCGGGAATGTACATGTTGTGTGGCCACAACGAAAATATCACGCTCTAAACTTGATCAGTACATATTTTTGGACTGCATAAAAGTAGTACATGTTCAATAACTGCTCAGCCTTTTAAAGTACGATTAGGTATTTATTAAAACAACATCTTTGTAGATTTATAGTAGCACAGTCTACTATTGTAATAGCAAAGGGAACTTCCTCAAAGTACAGCAACTGGCAGCCTCCACGATGTCTGACGCCGGTCGCGGCACGCATGAAGCGGCGGCGCGAGCAAATTATAGACGAATCTCTGGAGGTATTATTTTTTCAACACGCCGGGTGAGAAATGCGTGATTGGGGGCCGGCTCCAGATTACAGAGCGGAGACACGCCACCGGCCGCGCTCTCACCCACTTACGATCATTATTTAGACTGTAATAAAGTGTTAGTGAGTAATTACTGCCACCCAACAAGTAAAAACTATTCTATAGACAACGATACCCCTCAATCAACGAGAACTCGAAACCTTTACCTGCCGTATCTGATTTTACATAACTTCTACATCAAATTATATCGATAGCGAAATAATATTCATACGTAGAACAGATCGTAAATTTGAATACCGCCAATTTTAACACGTCGAATCGCGTCAAATGCTTAGAACAATTTTATGCAAATTCCGACCCAAATTGCATGTTTAGAGTGAGAATGTTATTTAGAAAATTATAGGATTGGAGCACCGACAGCAGATTGCTGGGAGCAATTGCCGCGCTTGTTATAACTATCATGAGTAGCTATTACGTAAAAGTAGTTCGTTAGTTCGTGCTCTGCTCTTGAGTCAGGTAATATAATAATAAAGTTATTGTAATCTAAGAAGAAGTGAGCCGATAGGCAAGAAACGCTGTTTAAAGTTACTTTAAACGCTCTTTGTTTAACCTACCAACTTTGTTAACAATTGAGTCCCAAATGAAAATTATTATATCTATTGCAAATTAGGTAGTTACCGCAGTGCGTAGGTACGTTGGCGTAAAGGTTCGAAGGAAAATGACGGTAACAAATTAATTTGATGTTAATATGTGTGTTTCGAGTGTTGCATGGAACGCGGTGCGCTGATTATAAGGCGGCCGGTAATAGGCGCTCGCGTCCCACCCTATACTCAACTTAATGCTCTCGCAATTTCACTCAAAATAACGAATGGGAAAAAAAAAGATTTCGGGCCCTAAATGAGAGATGGCGACGTGAGCTGCCCATTCCTTCATACCGATCTCTGCGCCCAGAGAACGTGCGGTTGGTACCAATTAGACGGAATTATTGTCAACGTGACAACTTCGATGTCGGCAGTGTCAGTTAATCAATTTGCTTTTATGTAGTGATATTGAAGTTCGATTATTTGTAAATCGTTTTAAATTATTATTTCCTGAAGAAAATAAAAACTAGTAGGTATGTATCTAATTATATGTATCAGTTTATAGCTGAAGACGAGAAATATTAGTAAGATTCAATTAGTTTAGATGTTTAAGTTCAATCACGAAAAATATAAATTTTCTATTTAACGGTATACCTGTAACAAGGGTAGGAAATGTAGTGTTTCAAATCAGACGTAAGAATCGTGGTCACACAGAACTGACCCGAGATGACAGCAAAACTCATAAGTCAGAAGATATAACTAATAGAATATAAATAGAAATATGAATAGAAATAAAGAATAGAAATTGTTCAAAAGATCAAAGAAGTATTATGCAGTCTTCGACTGATTAGAATGACTTACTTGTAGCATCGAGTATTTGATGCAGTATAAATTGAACGTGCTACAAAGTTCTGTTGACGTTACATAGCGAGCGACGCAGCCCGATATAGCGTCCCCGCGGACAATCAGATAACTCTACAATATGACGACACTTCGCAACCTTCCCCTAACCTCCACTCGGAGAGTTTGCCTGAAATGCAGGGTTGCTCTAATTTAGCTTCCAGTCCACTAAGGATCCAGTTAAGTCCAGTCCACTAAAGACAGCATATTTGTAACATTTATGTACATTCAATAATGCTTTGGGTAATGCGTATTCCATTACTTTAACTGCTGCTAGTATCTCTAATGAATTTAGACGTACACACTTTCAACTTGGTGACAATTAATGTGGACGCCCATCGGTGACAGCAGTTATCAATATTAAGTAGGTATTATCGATGCAGTAACAAAACAAATGGCATCGATTATTGAAAGTTAAAAATGATTAAATATGAAAGTTAATAAATAGCAAATAAATGTAAAGAGGCAATTGACCAAAACATTAGTAAATATTCTTAAATGTTCGTACACAAATTACAAGTATTATAATAAAGTTTCGTTATGAAGAGAGCTGCAAGTAGAAAAGGTAACTTCCAATATTAAATTAAACATATTTATAACAAAAGACCATGCAATACCCTTCTAGCAATAGAAACGTATAAGTAGATACTTGGATTAGCAACACAAACGGTCTCAAAAAGAATTCGCTGGCAAAGCGAAACCAAACCAGATGGATTTAAGCAGAGGTGGGTGGCTCTGACACGGGGCCGTGGGGGCAGAGATAGCAGAGTGCCCAGCGCCCATCTGATACCGACTAATACGACGACAATTCGCAGCCTCCCGCTTTGGTACATTAAAAAATAAAAAACCTCTATCACCCTCCGTACACGACGTGATCTATTTGGCCTTTTTGCTAATGTGGTCTTATCGAAGCGGTCAATATAAATTTACTTTAAAACACCGTCCACAAAACAATCATTAATTTGTAAAACAATTGGAAACGTAATATAATCAAATAAAGTAACTGTTAACGCTGTAAACTCGAAACTCCATTTCCGGAACTTTCAGAGCGACATTAAGCCACAACATCAAACAATAATTTCGGAAAAAGCAATTATCATTATCCAGATAGGAGGGTCGAAGGCGATCGCATTAACATCATAAAGGGGGCGAAGTTCGTCTGCGCCCCCGGGACACCCGTCGGCGACGAGACAGTTACATATTACGCAATAAAGAGCTGTTCTCGCGAAAGGAAGTGTGAAAATGAACAACATCAAGGGGTTATCTTGAATTACTCACTAAAAACTTATTGCTGGTGCTCAGCCGGATCGCGGGTACGTGTGGGGGTGGAGGGGGGTGGATTTGCCGCGAACAGATAAGGGCACGCTATTGGGATCGCGTCGTTCTCATCCAATTACACGGTCGAGCGAGCGCGGCGAGGAACGTAGATAAAAAGCAAAGTTGCCTCGGCGCTGTCTCCGCGGGGATTGTCGCTCGGCTAACGTTTTCACCTACGACCCGTCTCTTGTATGCCGTAATGTTTGCCCTTTAACAGTGACAACTCAAGGATCACCAACAACACTTTTTAATGCCACGCAAAATGTACGACAATAAGTTTTATTGTATACAATGTATGTACATACCTATATTGTGCAGTAGGTACAGTTGCATTAATGTGTATTTAGTTACATTACTATAATTTCTAAATAAGACAAGCTTTAATGAATTAAGTATGTACTATTTTTTTATGTACTAATTATATAAAAAGATAATATTTATTATTGTTTATACAATTTCTAATGAGCGCACATTCATTTATATCGTTTTGTTATCCAACTCAATCCAAAACGCTTCAGAAATAATACAATGCGTTAAGTTTATCTTAAAGTACTCGAAAAAGATTACAATAAAAAAGTTCTATAGACTATAGACATTTTTATACTACTTGGGCTATTTCAGAAATAACAAACAAAAACTTATGATTCCCAAATTTGGACGACAGCCACGACCCAACGATGGGACGTTGATAGGGTTGCAATCAACTACTCATTTATAAAGATTCTCAGTATACTGAAACTTTGAAATGTTGTCTGTACAATAAACATCTGTAACATTTTAAACTCTAAACACTACTCGTACAGTTCTCTAAGAAGGGTGAACATGAAACCAGATTTGAGAAGACACGAAGAAGCAATTTAAGTTGACGTGCTAAGGGAATTGTCGGCCGCCGCCGTCGAGACCGCGAGCTCTTGATTCAATTAGAGACCTCGCTGCGGGAACTGTTCTTGATCTACTTGTCACTCGCCTCCGCAGCCACGGATTGCAATCTCGTCTCGGGATACTCTATGTTTTTTGCAATTATTAGAACATATTAAATTTATTGTACAAGTCCCAAATAAACGACTAACAGAAACTGATGGCGTCCACGACTAATGCTTAAGATTATCGTCGGCAATGGTTAAGCTATACTTAGTAATGTGTTTTTTTAAATAATGGTTTATAGATGTATCTATGGAGGTATGGCTACAGCATAATTTCCTTGTAAGGACTAATAGTAGCGTAACCTAATAAATAACAGTGACATTTGTTTTCGTACTAAGCCCCACCCTCTGTCACAACGGAACCCAATCCGACAGCGCGCCGGCCGCCGTATGTAAATAGTTTACCGAAAGTCGCCGCTCGTCCATCACGCGTTGTCACATAAATTATGCCGCGGCGAATCCGCGGTCGAATCATTGTTTGACTTTTATCTTATTACGTATATCTCCCGATTTTGTTCGCGTCATATTTCTTCTGACTTATCGGCTTTTATCTATCGTTTTGTGGCGAGTCTCGCTATCGATCACCCCGTCCTGGGCGCGGGCCGACAAATGTCTCCGTATGTTTTGAGTGGATTAGGCGAACTGTCGGTATCGTCCGCGCTCGGTCACGGGGTGACTAATGGCCGTTTAAGCTTATTTGGAGCGCGTATCGACTTATTGCCGCTTATCTGATGATGTGGCCGCGTCGCTCGAGCGCTCGCCGCGGCGCGGGCGCCCTTCACGTTCCTGCAGCTTCACCACCAATCGCTTTCAAATGACTAATGACGGCTCTTCTGAAATGTCTCAGAAATATTCTTCACTGATCACCGTAATAAATTAAGTCACGCACTTGACTCTAATGGAATGATGTTTGATTTCGTACTTATTTAAAGTTTCGTATAAATTGCATAACTAAACCAAATAACTCCGGACCGGGAAAGACGGATAAATGCCTATAATATGTTTGTAAATTAATTTCTTAAAATAGGTATCTGCTGATAAGTATAAAATGCTACAATTCAGTAGTGGAAGCACGAGCGTCGAGAACTCCGATCAAGAGTTCCCTGCGACCACCACAGCAATCGATACTTACTCGTTTATTTTCAATATCCAACTTAAATTAATGAAAACATCCATCTATAAAGACCCGAACGCCTCTGCCTTCTTATGAATGAAATTCCAGCATGCACGGGTTCGAATCCTTTTTTATGACGATCATAAATTAAACAACCAATTTCCAGCGAGTGTCACAGCGCGGATAAAGGAATCATTTTTATAATATCCTCAGCGCTTAACAAGGGCACAAATAAAGCCCACGCATATTCACGCAGCTATAAGTCGGGATCGAGCGACTGGCCACTGACTGCTAAACTGTTAATATAAATAATGAACTGTGTTATGGGCTGGTGTGGTAGGTAGTCGGTCGTTGATTAACAGGCCTTTTGTTGTCAGAGTCATAATTTGGTCTGTGGCACAATATGTCGGGCCCCGGAGAGGTGCACACTCGCGACGTCGCTCGGAGAGAAGATTATCCGCACTTTTGGCATCGCCCGGCCGCTCCTGACTCATGCTTATTGACAAAATACCTGGCTACTGTAGATAGCGAGGCTCGATAAGGAATGCCGCATTTAATTCGAATAACAACAGCATGACAGGTGGTAAAGTATAAAAAGTATCAAGAAGAGAACATTCCTACAATTATTACTGCGTCGCTAAGTTAATGCCTCATTATATGAGTATACTTATCAAATTTCAGAGGCAAATAAAACAATCGTAAATGCAAGTAATAATATTCATTTCCGCCGTTGAAATTTGACGTTTAGCGCGTAACACAATACAAAGCCATTGAGAAAAGTCTAGATTTACTACAGACTACCGGCGGCCCACGCACGGTGACCGGCGAGGCGACACGGGAGGCAAAACGACCTCTAATTTATCGTCCCGCCTCAGTCAGCTGCCTGACTTATGACAACTGCTCTGTGTGCCCTTTTACGTGTCCACATTCAACGTATTGTAGGTAATACCACACAATGAACTATGGCTCTATTATTTATGCGAGACAAAATCGCAACGCATTTTTTGCCTTAGACAAGAAATTTTCACAAGTGCATGAACATAATTATTTTTTTTACATAAGACTTGACACAGACCCTAAAAAAAATTTAACTACTTCTATACGGCTATTAATATAACGTAAATAACGTTCATATAAAAACGATACTACATTGAAACCAGGCAATAATTAAAATGAAACTTCATTATCTTCATTTCGTTTTATGATTACGCATAATACTAGTACCTAGGTATGTTACACAGAAAGTTGGAGTAGCAAATTCTGTTTACATGCTGTATATTACTTAAATTGACATGCAAGCCAGGCTGCGGCGAGCTAGCTGCCTCGTAGGACACTATAAAGTGTCCGTGTTAATGATTAAGTGCTAAGTTACGAGGTTCGCGGCGCGCGCTCAGCGGGCATCAGCCGGATCACCGCACTGCACTACCCGGGGTGTAGCATTACCTTACCGCCGAAAATATCAAATCGACAAGCCGAGATGTTATCGGCACAGAATGTTCAAAAATTGAATATTTTCGTATATTAAGCACCTACTAGGGTGTCGTCCCGCAGAGTGGCTCTTCCGACACAGACCACGGCGACTGTGCACTGTCCACCATCAACTACCTTCTATATATTTTATGATACACTTTATGTTGAATAGAGATGTTATTTAATATCGCTGTTAACGTCTCTACAAAATTTGAAACATACTCTTTTCTTAAGAACGTGTATCTCGAGCTCTGTTGTCCGATTTTATGATATCCTATAAATATTTAATAATATACCTGACCGTACAAAAGCATTTGATATAAAAACGTCTGTGATGTCCTCTACCCTTAGGTACCTACTCTAGCAATTTTAAGTTTAAATATAGGTTTATTAGATACTCTGAAAACAATTGGTGTAAATAACTTTTAATTATTTTGAAATGTTTGTTTAAATGTTTTGGGCATGTTCATTTTGGAAAAATAAGTACCTACATAGTTATTATAAAAGTAATGAATATTGTTACGAAGATTTCCCATCATATTATCAGCAGCTACGTTTATTTTAAGTAGTTAGATAACTCTCTGGTAATAAGTAGGTAAGTTTCGATAGTACGATTACAGAAAAAAAGACTAAGCGATATCAATCATTGTGAGTAACTTACTCGACTAAGAAAAACGATGACTAAATATCTTCTGTGTAGTGGTAAATCAGTTTGCTTGTCACAACACGCGCTGAGAGAATACCTGCTAATGCATAATAATTTTTGAGTATGAGGCGACAAAGTTGGTTGATACCAAAATGTATTTGGTAGTAATATAGTTTATGGATATTGATTTTATTTGGAGAATCCATTGTAGATTTCCGTAAGCAACTATTAATCTACTCGGGCGTGGAAAATGCAGCTTGAAGACGACTCGTACCGATTAGTGATTAATAAATAAATTTGGACGTTTATACGCCAACGTCTGTTCTTGTAATGAATTTGAGATCTGCAGGTGGGCGCTCATCGACCATTAGCGCGCCAGGAGAGTCACTAGTTAGCGTGCTAAATTGATTTCTCCGCCCACGCGATGAGTGTAAACGCACCAAAATTTGTAATTTAGAATAGGTTACTGATGTTTCCGCCATTTGTAACCTCACTTTATGAAGGAAATTCTACTAATCGACCCGGTAGGTTTCGACAATTAGATGCTTATGGTTTGTAGCAAAACGGTGTTTATAGAAACAATCTAAAGTCTAACCCGTTCAAGCACATGTGGAGAGTAGTTACGTAATTGATGTTAAAAAACCATAACAACAAATCTATACTAATATACGATATAAAGCGCCACAGTCTTTGTTTAATAAGTCCACCAGAGATGGACTATAAAAAAATATGAAGCATCCCTCATCGTACGCAACACATATCTAAAACTTATGTCGAATTCTAATAATTTTTTAATTACTGATATAATATCTACTACGGTTTTCTTAACGTAGTGTAAAAAACGTACCTAGTTTGTCTGTCGTAGACCCAATAATTGTAGGTAAATGATATCAATGTTAAAATTGAAATATTCGTACACTTTGTACGTTGTAGGCGCGTAGAAAATTTGAAATAAAACCTTTTGTCTATCAGTTTAGTGCGAGGCTGCAAAAGTGTAAAGTGCAGCGAGGCAGGCGCGCGTAAATCAGGCGCCGATCCATAAATCGACAGCACTGAAGTATGTCGCACACGTTGCGAGAACTGACAATTTTATTAAAATCGGTTACAATCAACATAACGTAAACTTTTTTTAAACTAATCTTTCTGATATTAACAATACAATAATCTTTGTAGGTACTGCTTATAAAATCGTTTGGTTAATTAAAACACTATCGAACAAATATTGCTTACTACCTATGTGAATATTTCTTTATAGTGTTTTTTTATTGGAATAGAGTAGCAAACGAGCAGGCACAGGCACAGGCAGGTCACAAGTGACCGCTGCCGCCTATGGGCATCTGTAAACGACTCCTAACAGGACTGTAGGAAACTGACTGTTAGTGTGAATTCAATTAGTATAGCCGTTAATGAGAAATAGATGTTAATAAGTGTAAATGTTATGTAATAAAAATAAAGAATAGAATTAGCAACAAATGACACATTTGCTAGATTCATGCTGCAACCTTATAAATATGTACATGTTCTGTAATATACGAGTATCATCTATATGTAGGTACGTGCCAGGCGCCAATCAACGACACTGCTTTGCACTTTTTCAATTGAATAAATATATCTCCCTGAACATTGAGTGAACAACAGCGAGCTTTAGCAACGTAGGCAATAAAGTACATAGATAAAGCCGAGAAAAACTGCTGGTAGTGTGAGAGCACAATATAGCACCGCGGCGCATCGGCGCCCACGGGCAAGCGAGCGCCGGCCGCCGCGGTCACGGTTGCCATGAATAACTTACTACAATGGACAACTCAAATATGGAACCGTACACGTAATCTAACTTCATTTATATTCAGTTTACTAATAAGGAGAGTTCAAAGCGAAAACTTATAAAACGCTATTTATATAGCGTTTAGGCAAAATAAATGGTGCTGAAAACGCCAAAACAATCGCGCTGAGAGCCAATCTTATATATATAAAAAAATCCCATGGTACGATGTTCGTTTTCATTTATCTGCGAAACCACTAAATCGATTTCAATGAAATTTTGAACATAGCAATTATTTTATCCAACTTAAAAGATAGTTTTATAAAATAAATAAATAATAAATTACAACTGTTAATATTTTTTTTCATAAAATCAATTTCTGAACGCACGATATTTGTCATATATGTGATTTGGTCAGGTCCACTAGTATACCTATAATAATAAGCTGTAATTTAGTACATATTGCCTGGATGTTGAGAACTTAGGGAACAATTAACATAAACAGGTAAGTACGGTAATAATCTATATTCGGTTTTGTGACAGTACCTACTAATTGCTATATCATAGAAAACCGTTGCGATCGATATACATAATAGGTAGGTTTATACACAAAAAGACCTAGCGCTAGTTTGGAGTTTTGCGATTGCGAGTAGAGTCCGGAATGTGTTTGTCCTATAATTTAGTGACAATTCTGGCGACCCTGTATACAACACATGGCACGCGAAAATTATTGCCGCTCGGATTTTTCGAGAGCATTAATGCAAATTTATCGAGCCGCGCAGCGCTAATTGCGAACGACGCGCGCCCGCTGATTGTTTTCTCGTCCGATTTATGGCAACACCTATTGCAGATTTAAAGCTTTAATTGTAAACGATTCGCGTGTTTTATTGGATAGTCTGCTAGTATTTATTCGAGTGGACGCGGTGCTGCGGTCTCGCTTATTGATTTTCCGACCCTGTTTGCACTGGCCAGCAGTTTTAAGTTTCACCTGTCGTAACGAAGTTGGGACACGTTATGATTTATGGTTTGTCGTGTCTGTGGCAAAAATTGTGAACTTAGTAATACAACTGGATATGTAGCGAGTTCAATATACGTTTTTATTTGCTCTTCCGAAAAAATTACTTATATAATATTTTCATAAAATTCCTAAAATTAATGTAATAGAGTTCCTAATAAGGATCTTGGAATACAAAATGCTTCGTAAACAGTCACCAAGTAACGAAACACCTATTCAAATAAATCAGTTTATAAAAATTGCATATTTTTATTTATTCTTATAAACAAAAATCAGTATTCATACACAGTACTGTAAATGCAATGTAGTACGTATTTCACGACAATATTACGAGTATGTAAATGTAAGCAATGTCAATAAGTTGATACATAAGATAGGTATATATTAGGACTGTCATTTTTGTTTATAGGACAGGAATGAGGCAATTTGTTAGTGTAAGCCGTTTTCGATTTAAGTTCTCATTTCGGCAATAAAATGAAAGAGCGTGATTAAAGCTCTTTACAGAAACGTTAAGTGTCGTGTCTACGGAATCGCGTAATTGTAAATGAACATAGCGTGAACACTGGAAAGTGTCGTTAAACTTAAAAATTAGCGCTCAGCAAAGGTAGGAACGTGTTAATAAATTGTGTGACGTCACATCCGAGCACTTAACAAAGTTAAGTGGTGGCCAGGGGCGTTTCCCGCCTTTTTCGCTTAAGTTTTCCGCGCCGCCGGCACCGGAAGTTCGGCCATTATTATTTTACGCGGGCAACAAGCGGCGCGATAATATCCTACGCTTCAGCCAGGTCCGTGCTTAAGACTGCCTTTAATGGCCGAACGTGTCTTCCTACTTCTCGCTTAATAGGTGTAATAATTTAAACAAAAAGCCAGATTTTAAATTAGGAACCATTTCTTATCCACCGAGAAAGGTTTTAAATTAGAATGTTTACGGTAATGTTTCAGATGACTGAATAAAAATCCAATATTTAAATAATACTAGTACGTAATTAAATTGTGTAAAATTATTGCTTTTGTTATGTTTTGTATGCCTCCTCGCACTTCCATCACAAAGGCTTAAAAAAGAGAGACTTGAATAAATAACCCATTAATTAGCCTTGCAAACATCTAACGTATTATTTAAAGTGGATATAATTTTAATATCTTTCAGGCTAATTTTTTAATATAAACTTAATTATAACAGCCAACTACCAACACTACGTTAATCACCTCAAGCTTTTCGTTAAAATCAAAAGTGGCGTATATACTACATATACATAGTATACACTCAAAATAGATCAACTTTCACAAATAAATTATATGTCATCACTAATAAATTATATGTTTACAATTCTATGAAATAATACATTCTAGTCTTAAACTCAATATTGTAATTAGTGTTGTGACACTCGTAAGTTCAATTGTACTATTTTATTGACACTATTTAAGAATGTGTTCGTTGCTATTTCTCAGTACACCTAAGAATATTAAGGTAAATATACAATTATATGGTGTTCTATGTACTAAAGACCTTCTATTAATAGATTTCCCATTTTTTACGTTTACCTTATCTGTAAAGTGTAGCGAATATATCATGATATATTTTACATAGCACAATGCGAAAAACTTGACACTGTGAAAAGCAACAGTATCTTTGAATTCCCTGATCCGAAACCCTACTATTGATCAAAAATGTAAGCGGATTTGGGTAGTTGCGGGCACATTTTATTTTCCCCTATTGTCTCAAACAAAACGGGCTGATTTACGGGTCGACGGGATACCCGGCTCGCCTCTGTCCTAGCTAAAGCTTGTTCAGGAATTGTTGAACATGTCGACCTCATGACATACGCCGAAGGAAACTTGGCCTATGACTAAATAAATATTTAACGGTTTATCTTATATCTATATTACTTTTCGACTTATAGATATTATTTCTATACAAGTTGTAAATGACATGCAATATGAATTTGAACGTCTTCACTTACGAGTATATCATACTTTACCATATGTATGTACATAAGTATCGTCTTATAAAGGTATAACAATTTGCTATTGACATATTAAGTAGGTATGATTAAAAGTTACAATCTTTAGAGTGTATTTCTTAAAACGAACTTAAATTTAACATCCGATTACCACCTACACCTTACTGCCTATGATTTTTGTTTAAAATACAAACTTAAATAACCACTCAACATAAACCAACTTTCACATATTATTAAAACCAGCTAGTAGTAGTAAAATAGTTGTCAGTCCATTGTGCGTTAAATTATTCACGAAGTGTATTCGTCGCTCCAGATCTTTCGGAGATCGTGCGATATGGGGAATTACACGCGTTTCCATATTTCATATTTCATGGCGGCGGAGCCGGCTTGATGACAGTTGTGACAATGTATATTGACTTTTGTTTGAGTTTGCTTAATGGTGTTTATGCACACGTAAACCACTGCGTATTAGACCTGTGTCGGTTGTGTATAATTGTGGTTTTATGTAACAGATTGGTAGATTTATGTTTCTTTTTTTATTTACATTCCAGGGATAGATAACAACCAGAATGTGCGGTGGTGGTGCATGAATATTTTTTGGTTTAAACAACAGTGTTGGCGCCATTGTCTTACTGATGTTGGTAAATGTGGGAAAAATAGACTATGTAACGATTTTCCAACCACCAAACAAGTTACAGTATAGAATTTTAAAATCATTGTAATACTGTTTTGTTTCTATTATCACAAATCAACAATTTATTTCAACATAATCTTGAAATTTCAAGTAATCGTGATGTATGATGATAAACTATCAATATAGGTATGAAGCTAGTTAGCTAGCGAAATGAAGGAATGTTTGTTGCCATAAAATCAGGCCGGTTGATCGATATGTGGGTACGTACAAAATAAACCGCCAATTTTAAGGTAGCCCGAGGCGCGATTATTAAAAATTAATCGCGCGCTTTCATTGATACGTGGATGATTCGAGTGCGCGCATCCGGCCGGCGAGCCGACATTACCCGCCCTGCTGGTGTTGCCCACACTTCTAATTTGATACAGGATCTCCATCAAGTTTGTCATCATATAAATTTCCTTTACGTATTGTCATTAACTGTCTTATCTTATATATTATACTGTCTTATCTTATTGAAGATCTTCAGATATAAAAATATGCCTAATATATTACGTAAAATTTAATAAGTAAAAAGTAGTATAAATTTACCTTATGTTATCAAAGCAAATATAACAATATATAAGAATGTCAAAGTCAGAAAGAATATAATTAATATTAGGTAGAACATTGTACATCATTATCGAAAACCCAGTAACATTATCCCGGTATTTTCCCCTATTCGTCCTGGCAACACTACAGCCGACGATTCAATTCGACACATCTTCAGGGTTTCACCTCGCCCAATAATTACAGAGCGGTATCATTAACTCGCGAGCACAACAAAACGTAATAACGTTGCAATTAGACGGTGGCTGTCATTAGATTGTAATAGAGTTTCGTACAATTTGTGAGTAAAATCGTCAAGCGTGTCACATTACCGGAGTCCATTAGGGCGTTTACACAACACGGAATTGAAACGAGCAGTCCACAGATTATCGTGATAGACAAACAGACCGCTTTGTCTCGATAATAACACCTTATAGCGGGTGTTCCAATCATATTGCGACATTTCTCTAAGCTGTCAAATAGATAATTTGTCGTGAAGTGCAATATTTCTGTTTACTTTTCTTGTGTCACTTACTTATAAGAATAGAATATGTAGCTATGTACATTTCATGTGGTTGTGTTTATTGAAAACACGAACAAACGCTAAAACGTTAATTAAACTTATGTTTCATTTGCAAATCCATTTTCTTCTTTATATCTGTGAAAAAAGTGTAAACACGATTTGAATCACACTATGTAAGCCAATAGCAAAAGCCATGTGTCGGATAACCAATGCGTATCCGGGCGATTTCGGCAGGTAGCGATAATATCCACACGTTTCGAATTAGGATCGGCGATAAGATCGTATCGCCTTCAGTTAAATAACATGTTTCCTGCAATCATCGTTGTAATTCTAATAATATAATTACCATTTCGGCCGCTGCCTTTTCAGAACTGTAATGATGGACAACAAACAGAGTGGCGATTAAGCAACGTACGAATTACACTAAGCTGTCATTAGGCAGTATTGAATTTGTACAGCGCTCATGGTGATGTAAACTGAACAAACAGTTTTCATGTCAGTAGAACTACAAACAATAAACTAAGCAAGTATCACGCACATGTCATACCTATTGCTTTAGTGAAACACAATGCTATTAACACGATATTTGAAATCAATTTACGTTTGTTTCTCACAATGTTACTTGTGTTAATCACAATGTTTATTTATTTTTACCCGGAAAAGACTGATTTCATGTGGCTGTGAAATTGATTTCTCTTAATTAAATACCATTCTTGCTCCAATAACTCTACTTACATTAAATTTCAACGTTTATGAAGTGCACGAAACAATCGTTTAAGCCTCATTATAATGGATATAAATAAAACTTCCGATACTCATTCATCTCTTAGTGTTGGTAACGGGCGAGGGCAGTCAGTTGTTTGAAAAATTACTAATTAACTACCTACGTAATCAGTGGAAGTTCTAACCACATTTTGAAACATATGGTGCTTGTGTTTTTGCTTAATATTAGAAGGGTTAAGAGTATGATTTAAACAGAAGAAAATTAAAAGCAAAATAGGTAATTTTCTTTGGACACAAAATTAAACTTAAACCTTAGTAAGTGTATCTAGGGATGATTTTAATAGATATTTTGATTAATGTAGGTACATTTATGTCAAGCAATATTTTTATTCCATTAGGACAATCGCAACTGAAAATATGAAAATCCAGGCAAAACTTATAAATAGAACCGTTCAAGAATTAATAGGTGCCAAAATAAAGATACCTACCTCAAGAGTTCACAGGACTACCTATTAAGGTAGGTAATAGTAATGAAATATATAGCTTTGTTTATATTTTACCTAGCAATGAAAATTTCCGGAAAAAATAAATTTGATGTCGTAATACAATTCGGTGAAATTACATTGCATATCTATCGACGTAATAACGTGGTATCTTAACTTTTAATCTAAGGACGCGTAATAAATATATAATATCGTCACATTAGGAAGGCGAGGGCGATATAATATTCAACGGCGGCTCTAATGACGGTGTCAGGTTATTGTTTTAAATCGCCGCCGCCCTCTAATCCACTGCATCGCCTGTAATTAAGGCCTAACGTGCCGAAAAAAACACATCAACTCACCCCTTCAATATTGCATGTGGCTAATATGGGATCAGCTTCAAATATAACCGTTATGCAGATACTTTTGGATTTTTCCTAGAAAGAAATCTGCAAGAGATATTAATTTACAAGGTGTATCTAGCACGAAAGCGCCCTCTTTCCCTAGTTTTGATTACTCAAACAGTTAAAGCAGAAAAAACTTTGTAACGGCCGTCCAATTAGTTTAAGAATCCGCACAGAAGCGCTTCGTCGACCCTAAATTTTTCCCCAATTAAATGCAAAACTCGCCCTGAAGCACCGGCCGCGGTTATATAAAATTTAAAGTCCATACAATTCGCGCAACACAAATTTTTATTACCTTCGCCCTATAAGTAAGTAAACAAAAAGAACAAATTAGCTAGAGCTTCGCAAGAGACGTCGTCCGCTTACATCCCACTGGGACACAAGGGTGTAAAAAGTAAAACAATAAGGATTCCGTGCGGCTGCTAGGGGATATTTATTGTTAATGAAAATGGCGGGATTTGAACTAACGTCTTGTAACTAAATACCCTCTCACGGTTAAAGCGAGCACTAATTTGGTTTTTATAGCGCGTCCTTAATTTGATTTGGCGGCATCGCGGCCGCGCCACTATTGCCAGTAGAAGCAATTAATTTGGTCGGATTATATTTTTCCCGACGCCCCGTGCGCGTCGCGACTCCCCGAGCGGCCCGCGCCCGCGCCCGCACCGCTATCGAACAGAGGAGGAAAAAATAAAATAAAACTTAAGCCCCGTTTAATTTGAAGGGTGGTTCTGGGCTATTAAAGTAACACGCTTATGTATTGCAAATTATATTGAAATTTGTCTTCCATTACTGAGCGTCTTCCTCACACAAATGTTGCCCGCATTACGAGCGGGAGATTTTTATTCTTCGCTACACCCACCCTTGTCTCCCGGTTTTTTACGTCCGAAGTTTTGTGGTGCCTTTTTTCTCGCTAATTAAAACTCTTCCGCGCTGTTTCCTCCGAGAAACGAGATCCGATCAATTAATTTTTGGGCGGCGTAAGCTATCTCGAAATTTACTGGACTACTAAACTAAAAACAATTTGGTTGCAAAAAACAACAAGCGGCAATCTAAAAGTAATTGATTAAATAAAGTTAACTTCCAAACCAATCATGCTTCGAGTACTTTGTGTTAGGCATTTTAGTACTTTGCCATTCTGTTATAAACGAAACCGATCTTCGAATTTAATTTGTCTTTCACAATTGAATTTTAATATAATGGCAACATCACACCAGATTATGAGTGCAGGAGTCCTAGCAGCAGTAGCACCACAGCATCAGTCGGAATATTAGGTCACGCGCGCCATTGTAAAAAAATTAAAAATGTTGGTGTCTCTCTACATATCTATAAAAAATCTTTTTTTATTAGATAATAGCTGTTTCTTTCGCCATGAACCCAAAGAAATTGTATTCTCCCAGAACATGTACCTACATAGATGTAAGATATGGATTAAAACGCTATGTCTCTACCCTATAAGCGTGCATCATTTATTTACCCTTCAATCAGTTGACCGCCGCTGTTGGCCGAAGCAGTAATCTCGGATTGTTGTAGCAATTCGGTGGCGAAGCTGAGGGTGCAACGGAAGCACGCGCCGAATTAAATGGAAATCAATAGCTATGGACGTGACCAGCGGCCCTTTGATCTCACTCAGACTTAGTGAGAAGATGATAGTAACAATAACCATAGTTACAGCCTTGCTGTTGGAAACATTTGTTGAGATTTTGAGGAAATAGCAATAATATAACTGTGCAAAACTGTTGCAATATTATTTCATTAACAATTTCTTTCGTTTTTTCATTCTTTTGAAACGTAAATAGAACCATAGAATTTTTTCATTTGTTGGTAATCCCAAAACCATATAAAATAAAATTTAATCAAGAAGTAACTCGGTAGGTACATGAGACGCCTATTATAAAGAGCCAAATACTTACGAAAACCGTAAATAACAGATTATATTGTAAGCATCTATAGCAACGTTGTAGGCATTATTGCTGACAATAACTTGATGAAATTGAGCGGGCACGCACGCAGCCCGACTACAATTTGAGGTAGCCGACAGAAACAATTCGGAAATTTAATTCAATTATTTCTTAGACAAATTATATCAAAATAAAGAAACACCCGACTGTTCCGTCGGTTTAAATTACGAGCAACTCAATATTAGGTGGATATTGTTCGACGGGAGTCCAGTGGAACAAATCGTGCTGAAATCACTACTCTCCAACAGAATGACGGAATCAATTGAAATCGCCAACCATTATCGACAAAGAGTAGATAACGTCAGAAATCACACCATGTCTTGTGACAAAAATGACTCACTAATATTCATGTTTTATAACGTACATAGGTAAGTTTCATTTGGGCTTTTTAATCTTTATCAATATTACAATTATGTTCTAATAAAAAAATGTAAAACAAAACAGATGGCCTTAGAATACACAATAGTACTTACAATCAGAAATGATTGGAAAATTTCTCAACTTAGCAATTTATGTAGAATGCAGTGCATGGCTAAACCTTTGCTCAACTCCTAGATTAAGGGTAGTTGATTCTATTATTAGTGTAATAAATACATTATGACAGCATACGTCCTATACCTAAAATAATGTCTGGGAACATTTTTCATTTAGACATTTGAACAGAAGTATTGTTATGAAGAGACCACCACAAAGACCACCAAGAAGTATACAATGTAAGTATTCTTTAGAAGAGATAACCGTCTGCTTGATAAGTTTTTTCTTTGAGACAATTCGGAATGTTGAAGGAACACGTCCGCCGACAACGCGGTTACAGACAAAGCAGCACTTGCTTCAATCGGTGTTCGATGATTGATCAATCAATGCATTAGAAAGGCGGACTAATTGCGGCAATTTGCGTTTATTTGAATTGGCGACTGCACCGGCTCCCCGGCCCTTCTATTAACTTAGCCACTTTCTGTAATCAGTCTAAGTATATCATTACACGGAGGTCGTCAAACTACTGCGAGGAATAGGTATCAAGTGACCCCAGTTTAATTTACTATTGATTGATAGTAAAAAGCTTTGTTGAATTACTTCTTTCTTACGCTTTAGTTCGTGGGTTTCGTTCTTAACGTTATCGCATATTTTGTGACTTAGATGGTTTAATTTAACACGACTCAATTTGTTAAATGTTTTATTAACTCTTTTATTCACTATCGGTCGTTCTCTACGAATAGTGAAATATAGATGTTCTATTTCCTTCTACTTTTCGATTTATAACGGAATGTAATTTTGTTTAGGTGCTCGCGACTGTATAACATTTTATAATAAGTATACTTAGAACTTGTAAAAATTATTATCTTATGGGAATCACCGTATTAAAAAATATATAATCTGCAGTTAGGCACGAGGTACACGTTAATAGCCAACATATCGGATTAATGTGCCGCCTGAAAGATGGAAACCCTCATAAAAGTTGCTCACTAACAGCTTTCCAGGTAAGCACAGATCGACCACGCTCTACATTGCTGACCAATAGCTTGCTAGTTGATTTTGTGTCAATAATCGTAAACATTAATTGATTCGTTCATAACCTTTTATTATTATTATTTTTATTATATCCAAACGAACGCCAGGAACTTCAAGTATACATCATAATTTATTAACCCACTTAAACTATTATAGCAAACTACATATAGGTACCGACCGATTTCTCGAGTTTCTTTTATAATTCATCTGAAACCCAATATATAGTTAGCAAAGCAATATCTGCAAAAGGACAAAATATCGCTGCAAATAAACATTTAAGTTTATGGACTCGAAAGATATTACCGATTCGTGATCTCCTTTTTCTTTGGATTCGCGTTTCGGGCGACCGGCCATCTTGGCGACATGTGGCGGGAGATTTAGGCGGGAAACGTGCCCTGCCATATTAGATTATGTCGAAATGAATTGAGCGCTACTATTGGATATGTTATTGACGTAGATTTGCGATCGGAGGAACGAACTGATATTTCGTATTGTTATTAAACGCGCGGCGCTCCCCGCAAACGTGCGCGGAGTCCCAAGTACCGGTCCGCCAGATACGGCGCCCTTATGGACCTATCAGTTAGGCCTCTTTATATTTTTCTTATGTAAATACGGTTTCATATCCGATGAGCTTTATTTATGTGGGAATCGTTTTAGCGAGATAAGTCTTTCTTCTGTTCCAATGTTCACCGCTTGTGACGCATGTAAATTTTGTTTTATTTTGGAAGTTTGATTTATTTTATTCGGGTATGATATGCGTGTATATTTTACCTGCGATATTTCTTACAATGTGATTAAGTTAAAATTAACAATGTGCGTTAAAAATTGTGGATGTGTCTTCATATGACGTTTCGTCCGGTACTGGCTGCAGACAATAAATCATAATTATAAAATGGACATTTTACAATGACCATAAATTGATATAGGTAGGTATATAATATTTCAAAATAAAAATTATGAAATAAGTAATCGGTCTATCAATATTTTGTAAGTTTACATTATCTCGTGTATTTACTTCTGAACATTAACCTAGTAATCCAATTTTGACTGTCGGCTGCGTTTAAAGCTACCGGTAGTCTGAAGTGTCGTCAAGATCAAAGATGAGATGCAGGCTGAGTGTTGTTAAAACGTCTTCAAGGGCCCGCGCAGTAAACAGTAGCAGTGTGCATGGTACAAAGTAAAGTTCTTAGCGTCTTTAAAAAAAGTAATAAATAAGTGGTTGCTACAAACAAATTAGCAGAAAAATGTTGCCGTCATTAACGTTTATTTTATGAAGACTTCTTTTGTGAATTCCTAAAGTAATGCCAGCCTTTGACTATCTTTTCTCGTGCACAATGTTTCATAATCTTAACATTCATTATTTTAACATTTTAGCACTAGATAAATTTTTTTGGTAGCTAAGAATGAAATTTTGACTTTAATTAACTGAGGTTTTCTTTAACTTGAAGCATACGTGAGGGCGGCGCACGCGCATCTCGGTATCCTTTGATCTCCGGAGGGTAGTTATGGAAATTAATAAAGCGACGTGTAATTGCTTCCGATAAGACGGCGCACGGGAGTGCTCACGTTTTTTGTCTCTATCTTGTTGCTTTTTAACAGGGCCCCGCTTAATATTCATAACCAAATGTTAAGTAATCGATTCATTCGCTGTTCCCGCCAAATTTTTATACGAAATTAAGTTTTTTATACTTATAATACTACATACATAAGTAACTTCAATAGTATTTGGACTAGTGCAAATTTCAACCTCACATGCAAAGAGTTTGCGTTTCAAATTTTGATACACAACTCTTGTTTGGTAACGGGGAAAACCAAAACATAGCACCAAGACTCGGGAAAGGCAACGGTCTATGCAATTTGTACCGCATTAAAATCGTTGGCGTTTCTGTACGTTGTTGGTGGAATCCAGCATCTCCAGATGGAACACACTGGTCTGAAAGCTCATACCTATGAGCTTATAAACTAATGTGTTTAGCAGTCAGGCTATTAAAAGTTATTAAACATGAATAACCTCTTCGAATATAAAAACTGTTACAAGAACCTTTCATGACGACTTTAGTAAATGCATCTGTCGGCTCTTTATTACAACCGCTAGACCCCGAGCGCGTCGCCAGAAGCTCGCACTCTCGTTGTAAGGACGCACTTCAAAATTAGGCGCCACTTACATCTTCCGACCAGTACCTATCGCGTTACTTTAAAACATCGCTACATTTATCAGTAGAATATATAACTACACTTGCCACTTCAATTTTCATATAGGTAAGCACATTTAGAGCAATTGCATGAATGTGACATTAAAATATTCGTATTAAACATTACATGTTCTTTATAATGTGTAATCGTTGTTAACTAATTAAAGAGACGTAAGCAAATTATTGAGTATTTTGTATAGATAGATGATAAATATTTTTACAAGTAGACAGACTAATCATTTTCAGTTATATCAATACATATACATACATTACACATTCAGTTATACAATTTCGACCCAACTCAAGAAATGAATAAAGCTAAAAGAACCTATCAATAAAACCGAACTTAACGTGTCCCGAAATAAAACACTTTGTTATTAAGTTGACAAGCAACCGTAAAAATGTTCTTTTAAAATGTAAAATAAACAGATCAATCATGTTAAAGCGATCCCACCGGGCTCGATCCCCGAAAAGAAGCCTACGTAAGCGTCTATTATAAGCCACAGATGTTACCGCAACACCGATTTTATACGCTATTGCCTTCGCGCAAACGCAATAATACACTGGACAGAAGAGGATGGCGAATAAAAGTGATACGTATTTTTTATTCTTTTTCGAAATAAGAATTGTTCTACATTTGGGAGAGTGATTGACATGCGGTCGCCGGCGGCGCCCCCCGACGCGCAGCATTAAGCGTTTCACAAGATGGCCCTAGCAGCATTATCATTTTATAATTTATTACGCTAATTATGAAAGGTCCGTATTAAAAATGAAACAAAGGTACGTATGCGGACGTGTGGCGTGCTACTTTTCGAGTAAATAAATCTAGCAAGGGACATCAATCAAGTTGCCGGATGGACGGGAAGTCCCTCCACGTATTACTGTTATGTAGATCTGCGATTAAAACATTAAAACAGTAACGAATTCACGACGTAGGTGTAATGTACACGTCCCTTTTATACGGATGATTACATATGTATCAGATCGCCGCACGTGGCAAATCAAAGCCTTAAAAGAATTTCAGGAGGCACTTTTCTTAGTAACAAAGTCTTATTTCCAAATAAGATATATTTTTATTAAATTATAAATTAAAACTATTGACGTGTTTTCATCATTTTCAGTTGAAGTTTTGCTAATTTAAGAAGACGTATCAAAGACTTTTAAAAAAAGCCACTTCTACTACTTGTTTCTTTTTTTTGCTCGTGGATTGTTATAAATAATAATTAAACTATTCATGTGTTGGGACAGATAAGATTTGGCGCATCTTTAAGTAAACAATAAGTTATGTATTCATACTCTGCCGGCCAATACCCTATTGGGCGGCGGTATAATTGGCTTCTACGACGTGAGGAGACTGGCCATCGGCTAATCCTCCGCGACCCGTACTCTATCTTAATAATATACAAATAGATACATAGTTGTAATAATAGAGCTATAAATCAACTTACACATTGGTAAGTAAATATTATTACTAAGTAGGTGATGTGCTTCACTGACGGCCATAAGTTAATCAAAATAATGTAGTTAAGAAAAGCTACATAGTTTGTATAAATGTACTTTTTATAAACAAAAAATATATATGACAATTAATTTTTGTTCTTAACAACACGCAGACAAAAGCATTTTTAAGTTTCTCCAAAGGCATTTTAAAGTTGTATTTGTGTGGACGAATAGATATTAGGCTTTTAATTAACAGATTTTTGTGCTACTGGTAGGTAGGTAGGTATAAGAACGGATAAGTATGTAGCTACTATCAACCTTGTGTTGTAGATCTTTAAATACATACATATAAGTATTCATAGGACCATAAAACAATATCGGGTGTAATGCCGTCACGACGTGGGGAGACTGGCCACGGATGATCCTTTCGTGTAATTGGAGGTTTCGCAAGATAACACCGCGACCCCTAATTAAGGACCCCTATCCCGGCGCTTACTACGTAACAGAATGTTGTCTTTAGTAAAATCTTATGGGTAACGTATGCCTTGTAAGCTTATTGAAACAACTACTTGCAATATTCATTATCTTTTATAATTTATTATAACAAGAATTTTCTGGTGCCATAATGTTATCGGTAGGTATAAAAGATAACATGTTTCTATTTCTATAAATTTAAATATATTTGTGGCATTAAATATTATTTGGAGCTTACCATACTGAACTAAACAATTAAAGTAACTGTAACGTCGCAGTGTTGCCAGTTAAGACAATCACACATTAACCCCTATGGCTAATCGAATAAGAGATTATCATCGCCAAGTTAGGCCCGTTACAAACTCAGGCCATTTGAATCTACCGACCGTGTGAATTTACTGTCTACTTAGCAAATATACGGGCGAAACGATCGTCGATGCTGCAGGGCCGGGGAATAATATAAACAATATTTAGACTCGGAGCCAAATAAATAAATTCACAATAAATAAAATCATTTGAAACCTCAACTATATAAACTTTGATTAAATCACGATAGTTATTATGGTGCCTTTATGTTCTCATAATCAGTAAAAACAGTAAGATATGTTTGCGATTTCTTACTTGTCTATTAAAAACCGTATTTCGGAATATGCAGAACAAATTCATTCATCCGAACTTATTCTTATTTCTTCATGAGTTCAGCCGCCTTTCGTAGAGATAAAGTACTAGACGGTTAATCGATTAGATCTCAATCTTTTTCATCTGTAACACAATAAGTAGGTAAATATAACCGACTAAATTTGAACGATATAAAAGAACGGCAGTTAACTGTGATAGATTTATTTTCTAAAACGTTGAATTACATTTGATATTATTTTCTAATTAAGCTGATACATGATAACAAGGAACTGAAAACGAAAATAGGAAAGTTGGACAAATACGAGAGTGCGTAGAAGGTTCGTGCCATTTAGCTCGAAACTGGCCGTAGATATCGGATAAGTGAAAAGGGGGCTTGACGGGTGTTTCGTCGCGATTTCCTTCAGCCGTGAACCAGTAAGCCGCGGAAGTACCTATTGCAATTGTAACTTGCCGAATATAAGGGTTACAACAGCAGGCACTACTTTTTTATAACATAGAAGCATGAATACTCCAGACCGGAATACCTACTCTTTTTACATATATTACAAAGTAGGTGCCTACTTATTAGCATATGACATGCGGCGTATTGGTGCAACCGAATAAATAAAATATTACTTCTCTTAAAAGTTCGTGTAAATTAAATAAATATATTTATCACTAAGATACATTTACAATAGGTACGTAGCTTATGATTTATTGTTTAAGCAATTTTTGTGTGTAAGAGAATGTTTACCTGTTATTGATTAGCAGTAAGATAGGTATAGAAAATACATGAATATAATGTACAAAGTACTAAGCTATGACAAATAACACATCTATATGTATAACGTAAATGAATCACACGCATTATAAAATAAATACACTACAAATGTTAATAAGCTTAAGGAATGTTTGAGCAGCGTTCGGCTACCTATATCCATTTCCACCATTGAGTAGGAAGTTCTCGTTATACTCAGACATAAGGCTGATACTTATTCGATTAATATTTCCGTCTCACCAGATACACCATGACCGGTCGCTTACTGTTTTTACAATCTGAAAATTAAGTATTTTCAATTTTATCCCGAATATTTTCAAAAGTTGCACGTGTAGGTGGAGCCTAAAACATTGGCTTAGCGAATCTCGCGCCAAACTTGATACCCGTCTTCTAACTTGTAATTCGGGATTTAGGCGCCGAAATAACGCAAATTCGCGCGACTCAAACTGAATTGTTCCTTTCCCTCTCAGTTTAAATTACATGCAAACTTTACATACTCCGCCTGTAAGGAATGTATATATATAGTAGTATATAGTATATATAGGTACTTACATTTTAAATTCATGTTAAGGTTTTTTAAGAAAGCATTAGGCATGCCTAATGTATCTTCTAATATAGCTTCTAATATATGCCTGCCTGCCTAATGTAGCTTCTAATATATCTATCCATGGATAGGACAAATTAATTCTGTGATTATGTGTATCTAATAAAAAAATACAAATATTAAAATAGAAAAATATTTGAGTACCATAGTGATTTATAACTTTATTATTAAGGTTATTAAATGCAAAATGCAAACTAAAAATCTGATAATCAAAGTATCTATTTCCGAGTAGGTACCTACTTATTTAAATTTTTCAGTTATACTGTTGCATACAATACGTGTAATTTATATAAATGTAGGCGCGGTGCTATAAACGATATTTTAAAGCCACATCTACATAATAGACATGTCTTCATCTGCTATAGACTTTCCGACGTCTTAGGACTAACAAAGTGTGGCGCCCTGAGGTTTGACGTGAGCCCGGCTTCAGCGTCACAGTCCCGCGTCCACTCCACAAGACTGCGTGGTCAGGGGCGTAATCCTTATTTATGGTAAGACGTCTGCGATGCCTCCGTTGAACTGACTATTTGTCACACTGCCCAAAGGCGCCAGCATCAATCTCCACTGCGGCTTTAGCCATTACGCTTCTATACATTGACGAAGCGTCTAAATAAGCTTCTCCATTATTTGTCTTATATTAATTATATCTCGAAGCATATGAATATTCTAGGCCTCATAAAAAAATAACGCCGCTCTACTCGTACATGGTTCATTGTCGAATACAGCTTTCTCCCCGACACTTGTAATGATAATGAGTACCTATACCTAGATTTCTACCTAATTTTGTGTAGGTAGGTACATATAGAAGTATTTAGTAAACAGATACATGCATGTGATCGCTGGAAATACAGCACTCCTTTTGGAATGCACTATGAATCCTGAATAAAAGGTTACAACACTTTCTGAACGTACAATATCAACAAAAAGAGGCAACTAATATTTCTTAATTGCATAAAATTAAGACAATAGGTACCTACATACAAAATCGGCGACATAAATAGACATCGTTGAAAACGTGTAATTTGACATCATAACGTGCGTTATAAAGAAATAAACAGCGTCAACTCAGCTTTATTTATGTTATAGCTCCGTTGTAAAATATCTTTCAAAGTAGATTTCGATTTAGGTGGCCACATTTATTTGTGATTTATTTTGAACCACAAAAGCGTGATGTTCAAAATGAATGTTTGGTGCCATTGTATAGTGCCGTGCAAATAAAGTAGTCATCCCCTGTTACACGCGTTATTCGAGAGCCATTGAATGTGAACATAATGATAGAATGGACACAAACTGACCAACAAAAGTGAATCTGAATCACCCCCGGCCGTTTAATATAACAAGCGAGGCGCGCACCGGTCAACAGCCCTGAGCGGTCGTTACCAAATCGCTCTAAATATCGCTCAAGTTACGTAGTCTATCTTTCACTATTACGACTCTATTTTGGCAAGTCATAACAGGGCGGGTGTAGCTGTCGAGGCGGGGGGTCACTGACCATTATCTCTCTATTACTCCGTTACACTTTTTTCACCGGCCACACTGACCGCAGCCCTCATGCGGGGTGTCGTACAGATAAAATCGTAAATTATAACCCAATTCCATTGCTGTTAAGATTTGACAGATGAAAAGGCTTAGCCGAGAGTAAGTATCGGTGCCATATCGTTAAGATTTCATATAATATGGGGGCTACAGCATAAGACCGTTTGAGAATTAATCATGTTTCACGTTTTGTAAAACTATGGGGTCGCATCAAATGTACGACTGCAACTGTCAGGCACCGATTTAACGATTTCAATAAACATTCTTACTTATAATTATAATATTAACTGGTAAATAATGCCTCGTGTGACGTATCGTCGTTAAAGATATTTAACAATTCTAAAGCATACCCACACTTAAGTTGCATTAAATATAAAGAAAGGGCCCATATGGTAAGAAACATCGATCGTCAATACCGGCATACATAAACAATACGCTATAAGTCTGAGTTAGCTATACGGGGACTACTTAACAATACCGAAAGATGGTTTAAACTAACACGGTTTTAGGTAACAATGAAAGGAAAGTGAGAACCTTTAGTTCTGTAATAATAGACCCCACGATATGAAATCGCATACCTACATAGGCCTACATGGAAATACAACGTGCTAGAATAGAGAAGTAAACATACACACTGATACTGATACTAGACATGCAACATTACTACCTCCGAGGAATAACTAAAACACTTATTACGTTCGTGTGTCTTGGCTAACCGCTTCAAAACACAGTAAGCCTTATTCTTCCATACATATACATATATAATACGTAGAAGGTGAATCTACATACCATGCGAAGCTGAATTTCTTTATCGCGTTGATTAATTTATGACCGCCAGTGCGTAGGCCCTGCTTCTAACCATTATTGCTACCCGTGAGAAGTTCTAGTCAATAAATAATACTTGAAGTGGCTAGTACTCTGCTAGATCTTTAATTATTTCGTAACTTTGTATGTTAGAGATATACGTGCGTGCCATGCCAGGATTTCAATCTGCGACTAGGAGTAGAAGGTTGAATGTGCTTACATCCTCAATTTTATTCAATTATTATTATTATTAGAAATATATCCAGACAGATATTAACCGGCTATAGGTAATTTTAACAAAAAATAATAATTAATAAATAAATTTTTAACATAAACAATTGTTATTTATTTAGTAATATTATATCTTCTGTAACAAAAGCCGTAGCACGGGTTGTATTTTCGAGGTATAATAAATAAAATGTTGCCTTTACGAGCTATGACAAATCAGAATTACAATCATAACCTTTGTCCAGCGCATTCTCGACGCATTCGGGGCAATAAAATAACTCATGTCCAATTTATGTTAATACAATAAATAGTGACATAAATAATGTAGAGTGATCTCCCGAAAGACAAATTTAAATTTATGTAGATAATGATTTTAGATCGGTGATCTTAGATCTTCAAACTATGAAAAATGTTATAACGTTGTTTATACAAATACATAGACTTGAGAGTTTTTTTTATTAACGAGCAAAAATCTAAATAATATAACCTGTAATATCTGAAATGACGATAATAATAATAATATGAAGAACAACAAAATGTTATTCAAAGTTCACTAGTAAAAAGAGCAAATTCATGAGAAGACAAGTTGTTATTGCGGCTTCCCTCACGCCTACCCTCCGTGGAAAAGCTTGATTTGCCAAGGGTCTGTTTTTGTTTAATACAATACAATAACAATCAATTTTATTCCCGCTTTGTTTATAATTATCATATCATTCTATATATGAAGTCATGATTTCCAATAGATTTATCGCGGCACAAAAAGTTCAATGTAAATAACCATTCAGATATTAGGAAACTTTATAAGAAATAAGTACTCGTAGATAATTGTCAACACTTTAATAAAGCGAGTTTATCTTTGCAAGAGAACTACATTTCAGTAGTACATTAGCTGCTAGAAAAATTATATCTAAACACTCTTAACCCTTTCAATGTAAATCTAGTAAGAAGCACCTAAGAATAAAAATACGAATGTCAACAAGGTTGTGGTAGCGTAATGCCGCCTGCCACAATATATGTTGCACAATTTCAGCTATTTACATGTCTCGAGGCGTATTTAATTGGAACGAAAGTGTTTGCGTGGAGGAACATCGACCACAAGAATGACGACGAAGCAAAAAATGGTATCAAAGTACAGTTATTTAAACGGAAAGAGCGACAAACCGACAGATGCTTGCGGCCATCTTGCGGTGCGTCGAAAGCGTCGTCTGCCGTCTTCGTGACTTTGTGGTCACAATGTCTCCCGTTTAAAATCAAATTTTGGTAACAAAACACCTACAAAATTACAGTAATAGTTAAAAGCTGCACATTTCGTTTACGACTTGTGACGGAAAAGAAATATAAAGCGCGTTTGAATTTACAGTCTTCCGAACTAACAAAGTTGTTGACTAATTTCAACCAATTACGAAATGATTAGACCTTCGGTGCAACTGTTACCAATTATTGCATGTTATTACCGAAATTACGTGGAATAAACATTTATTATGTTTTCTCATTGTCTTATGAAACTAACGAACCTCTTGTAGATAAAATCTCTGGTAGGTATAATGTACCTAATTATTTAATAACACGTTTCTGCGACAACATATCAACTACCTATAAACTTCTGTACCTACACAATCGGCAAGTCAAATTTGAAAGGCTTCTATCATTATTAAATAATAAAAATTTTCAATATTAAGAAACCGACCACTGATTAACGTTTTAGAAGAGCAATAAATAGAAAAGAGGCGTGAAGTTGTGGAACACAGTCTTTTTAACAAATCTTATAAAATAGATAACTAATAATTTATTCTACTATCTCAAAAAACAGAAGTACCTACTGTAAAAACGAAACCAATAAAAACTCTAAGCAGCCTAGATAATACACGTTATATTAAATAATAGTGGACACTTAACTAATTCTAATAAGAATCTTTAGATTTTTTCGTCAACGATGAACTCATTCAACCAAATCCTTACATAAACTAAAAGATTCAATTTAGCCGCTGTATAATATTACACACAGCAAATAGAACCGTTACCGTCGAACGCAGGCGGGACACGATACAGAGAGTTTATTAATCAAGCGGAGTCTGTGGCATTTTTCTCGAAGGCTGTCGTGTTCATTATTCCCGGGAAGGTGGATTGTGATGAGAAATTAATCCGAGCGAGCAGGTGCCTGCCGCAGGTGCCCGACGCGGCCAATTTGCTGCAAGGATATACCACACTCGTCTTATCTCTCCAGATTATCCGTAAGACTATTTTTCCACGTAATACCCCGTAATTGTAACCGTGCCACGGAAAATTTGTCGTAGCAGGCACTGTATCATTATAACAATTAGGTACCGGCAGATAGCTACTATGTTCTCTTTTTTTCGAAATTAATGTTTCTACTAACGAGTAAATAAACAGTTAAAAACGCGTTTAATGTTGATTCTGTTATTTCCGATACCTATCTATGTACGAGTACGTTTTATGAAAGTTACAACTCAGGACTTTTCAAACGTAGCATGAATAGACGTTCATAAGGAAAGCAAGCTACGCCGTAATCTGCCTTATGGTTTCCATCTGGTGAGGCCGTAAAATGCTATCCAGTATCTACCAAGAAAAAATAATCTTTTTCAAATACCTACCTAAGAACAATTTTTCTAAATTTAGACTCATGTTGGAGGATGTGATGATTTAAGTACAGATGATGATAATTTCCGTGTCGATAAAAATATCATACTTTCTTTTTATTGTATATCTACATATCTTATTTGTAATAAAAACCAGAGCCGAATGAAAACTTCTACGATTATAACTACATAGTAACTACCTACTATAAATAGGTTCAGTGCAAATTAAATCTGCTTCTCGTAACACTTTTATAAATAGTCGTCCTTATTCTAGCGGCTTCAGCTGTGAAAGTTGTCAGAAAAGCGTCGTATCTGGCGGAGAGGCTGCGGCGCTCAGTAATCCTCACGTATCTCAGTGCATTGCTCAGCGCGCCGCGGGACTTAAGGCTCTATCACACGCACCATATTCCATTCACACTACCATATTCGATCAAAGTGTTTGCAATCTTGTTTGCAAAACTATAGTAAGTGTCTAAACACACTATACCGAAAGTACGCGACCGAAGTTCTACATGATTACGCCCTCATATCAATGCTATTTGAATTACTGACGACACATTACGCCGAAATTACGTTGCGTTCTAGCGAGCAGATAAACTCTGGTCGGTTCAGCGGCAACTTCTTTTTAGATTCGGCACTTACGGTGTGTCATATCAGCCATAATATATGATATAGCCATAATCAATCATAACGTACAATCAGGCGCGGAACTTCGGTCGTGTACCTTCGGCATACTCGTAGTGTGTTTAGACCCTAAGAATCCATGTCGACGACTGTAAACGATGCATACAATTATTTTGGAAATTAAAGAAAAAAAAATTAATTTTTTAAAAGGCCTTCGAACATGCCCTTCTTTTAAACCTGATTCTTCATTTTTATCGCTTATACGAGTAGAGCTTGTTTTGAAACGTTAAAACCTTAAGGTTTTAGCAAAGCAATCCAACAACACAATGCACCATTTTACTGTAACATTGCATTAACATTGCAATTTGCGACCACACTTACTCGTATATAATGGTGTTACGGTGCCTAACAGATGCCTATAATTGTAATAATAAAAAAAAAATGTTATCTACGAGTACAACTAATTGTATATTTATTGTTGTGCATAAACGAGATATGTACGTCTGAAAGGGATCTTATCGAAAGCCGCGCAGATGCTTATCTCAATAACAGTTTTATTTATTTTTGCGAGCGCCTCATCCTACCGAGGATTTGTCTAAATGAAAATAGAGGAAGACGTGTTCAGTCCGTGAACAGTAGCTACCGACGGCGTAACTACAGCTCAGTAGAGACTTATTAGAATAACGAGTATCTATCTGCTCGTTGGTTCTTTGTACCGGTTGGTATATCGGCTAAACAAGTGCATTACAAATACAGATTATCAAAACGCATTCAGCACATTACCTAAGAATTCATACCTAACGTGGATCGGAGGAATATAGAAAACGGTCTCTCAAGTTAAGCTGTACAAAGTTATCGGTCACTGATTGCCAATGTGAACATTTATAAACAGTAGGTACAGTACTGGTTTGGAAGGGTTTTGGTTGGTCAGATATTCTGATTTTTATCTTTAAAAAATTATCGCAAATTTTAATAGCGATTTTGAAGTTAATGAAAAGTAAAGACGAAAAGTAAAATTATAAGTAAAGAATTTTGTACCACTAAAAATATACCTAATAGCAATTACTTATTAAAAGCACATTTATTACAAGCTATTTGAAAGTTAACTAATTCAAGTTCTTGGTGCGGTCAGCATCTGGTTGAGAGACCTCTAGCGGCTAATTTTCATAACCGTTTTCCTGCTTCAGAGGATACTTCAAAGAAGTCGGTCAGATTGGACAATAATCGTAATATCTCCTCGAAGCTCTTCAATGCGATTTAAAATTATTACATTATTACATTAGCCTCATTGGTTTGTCGAGTTGTGCTCATATATCTTTGCTAATACGCAGCAGCGTGCTGTTACTTGCTTCAGCTTTCCACTGTAACTGTCAACTGTAATATGCATTTTCCAACCCTACCTCTATTTACTTTACCTACACTAATCATGTGTTATGATCAATATTTAAATGTTTGTTATTTTTTTTTAAATTTAGTTATGTAAAAACCTAGAATTAGGGGTTACAAAGGGAAAACCTAATGCCTAGTGGCATTGTCCTCCAGTCGGCTCTGGGTGAAGGTGAGAAAATGGGGTAGGCTACAGAAAAGAGAGGATGGAAGAAACCGAAAAGAAAGAATAAACTACAAAACAAAAAGAAGATCAAATCAAAATAATTCAGTTATTAACGAATAACGTTAATTAATTGTTAACGAAATTATTACCTTTGTTTTTTATTTTATTTATTTACCATTTATTGATTTTTACATTAGGCGGATTTAACGACTAGTTCAATTCATGTATGATTTTTTATTTTATTTGTCAATAAAATGGTGAATAGAAAAATAATGGTAAATACCTATATTGTATTCTACAGTTAATTAAAATGAGTGTAAGCAATGACACCACACAGTTTTTATTGGAAGCCTGAGAGCAGAACGCTAGGACTTGTTCATTAGAGCGAATCTCCATTAGATCTCATGGGACGCTGTTGACGGAACAAACCGATCCGGCCGGCAATTACGGCAAATGATCTAATTAACCGATGCGCCGCCGCACGAAAATAATGTTTTTCACCTCCGCCGCAGAGCACTGCGATGCTTTGCAAATTGATTTTCTATTTTCTGCCTACTAAGACTATTCGTGGTCTCTTCTTGTTAGGTATATTATGGATAAAACATAATAATTACGTCTCCATGAAAAGCCAAGATTTATTTCAAATACGTCATTACACTTTCATTTTATAGAACCATAAACAGACAACAATACAACAATGTTGTAATTTGGGACATACATTTGTAATTTAGTCATCGATATGAGACAGACTATGAGCGTTATATGTATGAGGCGCATGTAACGTTACGAGTTAGAGGTGCTGGCCTCGATGGCAGGTGGGTGTTGCAGCGATTGCGGTTCTTCTCTATCCCTCGTGCGCAACTCGTCGCGGAAGAGCGCGAGGTGTTCGTAGTGCTCCGCGGCGGCGTCCAGCAGCTCCACGCACGCGCGCACCACGGCCGCCCGCCGCACGCGCTCCGCGCCCATCATCGAATCCGTTACCTGCGATACTCGGAGCACGTCTTCCACCATGTCGTCTAGCCTGAAATCATTTACGTTTAAGAACGCCCCGCAATAATGTTGTTATTCCACCCTTTTTATTGGTCCACTGCTGGAGGGCTTTAGGCCATAGTCTACCAAGCTGGCCAAGTGCGGATTGGCAGACTTCGCACACCACAGAAATTATTATATACGTACTTTATAACATCCCTAAGGTGTGCAGGTTTCCTCACGATTTTTTCCTTCACTGTTATGGAAAGTTATATTTCAATTTTATTTATAAAACGCACGTAACAAATCAGAGGTGCGCGCCAGGATCGAACCCAGACCCCCCGAGTGGGAATATTATGTAGGTACAGCTTTTATTTTGTTAATATTTTCGAAATCAAGTATAATTCACGATATAACATTTTTATTTACGAGTAATTTGTGAATATACAATTGAAAGGTATTAATTACTTTCTCTTTCGAATCTCCAAGTAAATGCAAAACATTATTCCTAATAAGCCAATCACTGCAGCATTCAGTTGTGGCCAAGAAAGGTGCTGGCTGAGGATGTGGAACCTTGTCACTTTAACCTTAGGTATCATACTCCATAACGGGAAATCTGGGACGAGCAGAGTTAGGGGCAGAGTGAACACTACGAGAGTGCCCAACACCGCTATCACATCACATTCTGATGGATTAGACATCACTTAATAAGAATACGTAACTGCTTAAATTTTTCAGTATTAAAATTAATGTGGTTTCTTCTAAAATGTCAAAATACGTTGACAATCTAGACATTACCACAATGTAATTGCTACAGATGATAATATTACATTTGTGTTGCCATGCCAATTGTAAATGTGACGTCATATATAGGTAGGTACTCCAGCTACAGTTTAGCATCTTATTTAGGTATACGTATATCCTTAAATCTCGACAATCATAGCAACATCAACATATTAATCATAGCGAATCATTAGCTATAAAATAGAAATAAATGTACTTATTAAAAAAACCGTCAGAAAAATACCTACGTAAAAATCGTAAAAAACTCGTAAGAGAGCAAATGAGTCGGTGGGCTGCCAGGTCGGGGTAGCGTCCGTCACATGTAGCCAAGCCGGCGACGCGCCACTCGCGCGGCATATCAATTTCAACTAGGTACACACAATAAAATTGGACGGTCTCCGGAGAGGGCTTAAACGATTCGCCGTTTTGTCTCGGGCCCAGCTGCGTAATGACCGTAGCAGGAAAAAATTGTCAGCAAGAAAACGCGAGGGTACTCGGGTTTATGTGCACGCGGCAGATGGCGCTCCCGACGCGCTCCTAACGGCCTCTGCTTACCTCGCAAAACCCGCGCCAATTTTATTTATCGAAAATACCTATAAACCGATTTGCAGAGGACCGTCGTAAATTTTGGAGAGCCGATTTATAGCTGTTACCGGGCGTGCTTAAACAAAGTCGCTTCTTAAAAGTTTTCTTCTTACATCGAGCTTTAATTCGGCGATGAGTAGGTACATTATTTTTGTTATCCGGTGTTGAAAAAAATAATTTCGTAAGCATGTCATTCGATAATTTTTGTAAATTCCCGAAGATACGACAATGCATCGTATTATAAAGCGGTAACATAAGATATTATAATAAGGACTAACTTAATAAGCGTAGGCAAAAAAGTAACATTGTTTTCTGGTTCTTAAATAACTTATTTAAATATATCTGTTTATAAATATTTCTTGACTACTTTATTTGGTATTACTGATAAACTTGAGACATCGACTTCAGCAGTTTGTATTTTCCTACAAGAACGGGAAAATGTTTTCAACGGTAAAAAGTATCTTGCATGGCGGCCACGATACTGAATATAATCAATTAATGCCAAACATGTCTAAATCTACGTAGTTCTTGAGTCCAAATAAATCTAGCTGATACTAAGTTTTGTTTCTATTTCCATGGGAAAGAACGCCTTAAAAATAATACTGTATGCTGCTATAAAAATGTGGCTGCAGTAATTGCCGTTAAAAACGGTTCACTGATTTTTGTGTGATAAGCGAATAAAAATTAAAAGTTTTCGTGTTCAGTGGGTCATGTGTCTTAACCTAAATGGCGTAAGGATTGCAGTTGTAACACACAAGTGCAATTCAAATTGATCATCTTGATCATTTATAAGATTACATTACATTACGGACAGCATTAAACCATCAATGTCATACCTATAAATACCACAGTAAATTCCCTAGAGCAAGTAATGGGAAGTAGCATCGCTTTAAGAAAGTACAATTATCTCCTTCGAGGGTAACTTCGCGTGCCAACTACCAACCCTATTGCCATTATTTAAAACCGACCAAGCTAATAGGAGATTAAATAAAACAGTTTTTTGTCTAGACAAGTTTGAACGTAAAGACGACGAAAATTAACATCATAAATGAATTAATATTGTGCAAATAAAAATAGGCGTAAGCAATACATTTTTTTGTAATGCCCAGACACAATAAACAAATGTGCTCCTGGCACAAATGTTTTTCATGGGTAGAAATCGAACTCACTACCTCCGGTTAAGTAATAGATTAAAAGATCCAACTCAATTACATAATGTTTGATGTTGAATTTAGCATTTGAGATCAATAAACCATATTGCACCTACACTCGGTATAGATCCGCAACTGTAAAAAAGTGGTATCCGCGTAAAAGTACTAGGGCCTAAAAGACACGTAAGTGCATTGGTAAGTATTCCCCTTGTCTGAATTAATGATGCATTAGCCATATGCTTCCAGTGGAATGGCCGAGCAATCAAATAACAACAGTATGAAGGCGCACGATAACCGCGGCTATCAGAGTGTAATTGATACCGAATTCATTAGTATTATGAAGGGCAAATTGTTTTGGTGAATCCCTTGTCAATTTACTTAAGTACCTACATCGGGTTTATGACATCATGCAATAGCTTGAGTCAATATTTATTAAAGGATTTTATGAATAGTGAGGTTGCTATTATTTTATTAAAGCAAATTACTTCAACGCTTCCAACCGAGAATTAAAAAAAATATGTCTTTTATTTATATAAGTATTGTATTTTAATAGCTTTTAGAGCGGTAAATAGTATTTAAAAACTGATTAGAAGTCGTCATTGACATCTCGCGGTACTTTACTAATTAGACTTTACTATTACGAACGAAGTACAAACGTAACGACTGTATTGAATTCAAATGTAAGAAGGTAATTAACCTAGATATAAATTAATGTAATCAGTCCGTTTATCTATATAAATTAATAGTCCGTTTATCTATATAAAATAAACTTAGCGTTAGCCAGTAGTAATCGTGTATGAACAACAATTTTTCAATTCTATATTCCAGGATTCCAACTTCTGATTGCTGTCTGCTCGTTTGCTACTTTTTATACGTTTAAATAAGTCCGTTGGCCAAATATCTTGATGGGAGAATCTCCCCATTGTTTGTAATTGTAACTGCTATTTAACACTACTGTAGTGTAAATTTAAAGACATTATTATTTCCACATGTGATTGAATTGCGATTCTACGTCCAAATAGAATAAATACCTAGGTGTTTATTTATGAGCTAGTTTACTATGTTCTTTTATGTATATCAACATATACTTATAACATATGGATTGCCTAAAAATACAAAACATGAGACATTACAACGTATATTCTTCATACATAATATCCTAAACGCACTTTCGTACGATTTGTTACATTGTAATATCATTGAAAAAACTTGCCGATCCGATTAAAAACTTTCAACAGAGCGAATCATAGCTAATTCGTATCTAAACATTCGCAATGAAATGAATGAACGCAGCGCAATATTCTTCAGGGGGATACCCGTTGCCAGTGAGTCAGTGAGCTCATATTGTTATTCAAGGATGCTGTGTGATTAGTTGTGAATCAACAGGATGTTTTATCAAAATGACAGAAATAAAAAACCGTTGAGTAATATCACATTTATATATGTATATTATCATCATATGGCTACAAGTATATAAAATATCAGTCACCTTAAACCATAGACATAAAAAATAATATTATTAGAAGTTGCCTAAGTGTTAGAATGCATTATTCAATTATGTCCTTGGAATTTATTACATCATAATATCATTTTAGGGAAGAACCGAATTCAAATTCAATAATTGGCTTTAAAAATGTTTAAACACAATACTGCAACTGGCTTATAAATAAACTAATAGAACCGAATTCACTGAAATGAATTCAAACCCAACATTGTACATTTGCAATGAGATTTTTTCAGACTCACTATTTATAATAATTTATTTTAGTTAAAGCCTCTATTTCATAACCAATATACCTTCTCAAACCATGGCTATAATTATACAAAAATGTAGAATTAAAAAAAAATTTGAAAAACATTACATAATAGCTACACATTATATCTATGATAAAAAATTGAATCAGTTACAATTGACAAACTCGTTTCAGATTTTTTTTTTTTTTTTAACGTTGGGAAATGTCTATTTACGCATTCCCCCGGTGGGGAGCCGGGGGATATGAGGGACTCCAGGCCGCATGTTACAGCGACCCGACTACCCACTAAAACCCAACGGTGTGTCTCCTCTGCGCCAGCTGGCCGGGTCACGGGAACTCGT
>DWGJ01000102.1:0-44682 GCA_018246895.1 Aspitha aspitha aspitha | reverse complement strand
ATTGATTTAATGTACTTTATAAGCATTATTATTGAAAAATATTAGCGTTCTGCACTTCTCCTACACATAAACTATAATAAGTGTGCCAAATGTCATACTCCTCCGTGCGCGCAATTTTCGTAAAAAGGGGTCGAAAGTTTTCGCTTCACGTATTAATATATAGATATAGTTAAATGTCAGTGTGTAATGTACATTGCAGGCGCTACGTATGGTGGGTCGCGTGGCGTCCGTGGAACAGTGGTGGGGGCTGTACTCGCATCTCGCTCGACCAGCGGAGCTGCCTCTCCTCTCCGACCTGCATCTGTTCAAGCTGGGCATCAAGCCGATGTGGGAGGACCCCGCCAACGTCAACGGTGGCAAATGGGTAAGGGAATCCGTTACATTCAAACATTCATTATTCCTAAACTGGATAACATATTCTTATCGATCTGTTTACGCCTACCACCAAATGGTCACAATCGCCACGGGTTGACTGGTAGAGAATGCCTCCAGGCATTAAGTCCGCCCTTTGTACATCCTAGCTTTGAGTGTCAATAAAGTGTAAAATAAATAAATAAATAAATACCACCAATAAATAAGAAACTGGATGAGATTGGTTCAAACTAAAGAATAAAAACGTTTCAAACATTTCTGTAACTTAGCTAACTTTGCAATCTGGCATTACTTGCTCAAATTTGTTGTCGTAATACACTCAAAATATTTAACTATTAAGGGTTCGTTTAGCTTGTTTCTTTGTAACATATACATATATGCAAGAAGATATATCCAATGCAATTAAACATTACATAAGCAATCAGTTTTAACTAATGCCTGCGCTACATGGTATTGAACGGCGGTTTGAAACAGATGTTTGAAGCCAAGGGTGTTCGAATGTGATGTGAATTTTGGCATAAAACAACTGTCTACACTGTTTCAAACTTCTGTATCAAGCCGCCGTTTAATACGGTGTATTAGATGCTTTAATGGACGTCAAATTCTCCAGGTAGTGCGATTGCGCAAGTCTCAAACGGGGCGCGCCTGGGAGGAGCTATGCATGGCGATGCTGGGCGAGCAGTTCATGGTGGGACCCGAGCTGTGCGGTATTGTTCTATCTGTTCGTTTCCAGGTAATATGTCATCTATACATATATTGAACATGTGTTAATCCACCCAAAAATGTTTATATCATAACTAACTGTGCCCGCAGCATCGTCAGCGTGGAAATCACTATTTTCCCGTTTTTGCAACATTTGTCATTGCTACTCCACTCCTATTAGTCATAGCGTTATGTAATATAGCCTATAGCCTTCCTCGATAGATGGACTATTCAACACAAAAATATTTTTTCAGTTCGAACCAGTAGTTCCTGAGATTAGTGTGTTCAACCAAACAAACTCATCAGCTTTATAATATCAGTATAGATGCATAAATCTTTTTAAGATTAGTTCATTATATACATCACAGGCTATAGCAGTGCAAATATGCTTCACATCCCAGAAAAATAGTATAAATAAATAAATTATGATTAATAATAATCATACCTGCCAGTAACACAGGGACAGGGTCGAGAATGATTATGTTGTTGCCATTCGCAGACATTCCTACATTTACAAAATAAATAATTTCGACATTGCAGGAAGATCACCTGGCGGTGTGGCATCGCACCGCAGCGGACACGACGGCGGCGGCCCGCGTCCGCGACGCGATGAGACGCATCCTGCAGCTGCCCGCCACCGTGCCCATCGAGTACAGGGTGCACAGCGACTGCCTGCGCGCGACCACCCTGCGCCACGGCGACGCCGACGCAAACACCAACGACCGCGACCATCGCGACGCGCGCGAGAACCACCACCGCGACACGCGCGACCTCCGCGACGCACGCGACAGTCGCGACGCACGCGACGCCCGTGACAGTCGCGACGCACGTGAAAGTCGCGACGCACGTGACAGTCGCGACGCACGCGACGCCCGTGACAGTCGCGACCCACGTGACAGTCGCGACGCTCGTGAAGCTCGTGATAGCCGCGACCCCTGTGACGCCCGTGACAACCGCGACAATCGAGACGCCCGTGACAACCGCGACAGTCGAGACGCCCGTGACAACCGCGACACTCGAGATGCCCGTGACAACCGCGACGCTCGCGACAATCGCGATCTTCGTGACGGCCGCGACGTTCGCGATGCCCGTGATTCTCGTGACGGTCACGACGTTCGTGATCCGCGTGACAGCCGTGACGCCCGTGACAATCGCGACGTTCGTGACAGTCGCGAGAATCGCAGCAGTCGTGAAAATCGTGACAGTCGCACGTAGCGACACGCCCCGACTGTGTGAACTGTTCGATCCTCACTCACTTTTCTGTTTTAATGGCAGTCGTAATTGTCAAGGTGTGAACAAGATAGTAATAAATCAATTCATTTACAAAATGTTTGCTGAGCTTACAAAATAAATTATATCTGTTTTCAATTCAATTGTAAGACAAATAATGAAATGTTATTACATATTTTTATTATTTATTTATAATTCATCAAGATTCAACAGTTTATTTATCGCAATGCATTCATAACTTTTGGCTAATAATAATTATAATTTAAAACAGAAATTTGCTTGCTATATAACATTTTGTTACTTTGATTTTTTCTTAATGAATGTCAACAGTACAAGAATTTCATACGTAACCGAATAACATGTCATGACATCTATAGAATAAATATATATCAGAACTGTCTGGTGTCAGACAGACATGCTCTGGAACAACTGTAAATAATCTAAACATAATAGAAACTTATTTTATAAAGTCCCCTGTATAATAAACGTCTGTATGTATTGTAATAGAAACAGATTTTATCAACGAATTGCCTTTTTAAATAAATATATATAGAGAGCTTCCCAAACGGAAGATGTAACAAAAATCACTGATTCAATTAAAAAAGTTTTGTTTTTTCAATTATTTCAATTAATTTAAATGCTTGTGTAAAAACATCATTGAGGCCCTTATACATTTAATTGAAAAACCGTTAACATTTTTTTTAACATATATGTGTGTAGTAAATAATGGCAATAGAATGTATTTTCAGTAGCTTTCCGGCAATTTGTTTTTGTAAATTGTTTGTTTTTGTTTTTTTAAGCTTAACAACTGTTAAGTGTGGTTACTACCATGAAACGGTAATAACCGGAAATTTCATTAGGACTCCTTGTTCTATTCACATAACAATCCAGATAACATTAAATGCTGTACAAATTGTAGCTAATAATTTAAACGTTCGCAATAAAACGTCAACTGGTTTTTGAGGTATCTACTAATAAAACGTTCCATTTCCCGTGGATAGTACCACGATTCTATGCACAAATGCAACGGATGTGTGATGCGAGTTAGTAATAAATGTTGTCTTCCCCGAATGCGATTGCGTGAAACGGAATGTTGCTACGATTGCAGTGTTAACCTGTCCGAATATAAGTTTGGTGTTTTTTTTACTCAAGTAAAACTGAGTGAGGTCGAACAGCGGGCGGGTTCCGACCATCCGAGCTCCGAGCGGCGCATCTCGCGAGGGCGGCGTCCAGCGTGTATATAGTGTTCGGAGTGAGCGACGCTGTCTGCGAGCGGGGACATTGTGAGGTGCGATGTTGCCATATGAACACCCCGTCGTCTTGTACAGTGAAAAGAACTGTGTTACTGACAAATAAAGTATCAGCCTTTTCATACTTTCCACTTGTGTTTTTTTTTGTTCTGATTTGACGGCTGTCTGCACGAGTAAATAGTGAATCTCAAAACATTTAAGGTTCACTAGTTCAAACTGTTCAAAGACCCCAAAACGTACAAACCGTTTGCCATAAAAAAGCAATGGTATTGCCCGAATGTCGGTGATGAAAACGGCAATAAAAAGCCATGTTTTTAATTAATAACATGAAAGTAAACTACACGATTGTCTAGAAAATATATTTTAGTACATCAAATTTCAACAGACATTTATGTTTGTTAATAGAAAATAAAATGATAAACATCGTCCACAGTCGTCAGTCGGCGCGTGGACTGCACAGAACAGCTAGTGCCTAAACGCTAAAGAACCTAGAACTCGCTAACTTACATTACATTTATATTAGTGACGTGAACATGTCCGGGTCGCGACACTAGTCGAGAACAACATATACTTTATACATACATAACGATGAATATATTTTATTATAAGCATATCGAGTAGAATTTTACACAAATATTATAATAACAAGTTAAAGCGTAACATTGTATAATATAGACATTATTAAATAGTTTATTTCGACAGACATTTTTTTTCCGTCGTTGGCCGAGCCATCGGACCACAGAGTGGGGGAACTTTCAGTATTTACCATTTCCCCTGAACGTCATTTTACATTAATTTAACAGCGTTACTGCCTATCTAATCAATATCCTTTTAAATTAATCCTAAGTGATATTTGTGCATACTTTACCCGCTGTACTATTCAATACCAAGCCTGCCCCACTCTGAAAGACGTCGTGGCCGCCTCTTAGCGTAACTAAAAAATCTCGAGTATAAGAAAAAACACGAAACATTAAAAAATTGAGTCTATCGAATTAACAACGTATCTTCATCATTAATTTGCATTCACAATTCAGCCTTTTAAGCGATAACTTACAACCGTAATATAATATATTTCTATTAACAAATTAAATCTTCCCAAGCTCGTTCACAATAAATATCCATACGGGCGATTTATAGTAAGTTATAGTCACTTATATAACACGTGGACTGCGGGCCAAACTCGTCCCGTGTTTCACGGCCGCAGTCGACGTGTTAACAGCGCAGTGATGTAACAAAGCTGCGTTATAAATTGGCGCCAATAGAAACCGGTAGTGTCACGTATGTCTGAACATGTTCACGTGTGAAACGGCTTACCAGACGACAATGCCTAAATGCTATCTTAATTCTATACATTTACATTTGGCAACATTACTTATTAGTCTATGAGTGGTGATATGCGCACGGCATGGGGCTCCGAACAACCGGTTCCCTTGATATTTTTTTAAAACATATGCTTATTAAAATCACAATATTTCCAATTGATAAATTTTAGTTCTTCATGGAGACATTTAATTGTATTCTACATGTTTTTAACAGATTACCTATGTAGTCGACATTAGAACTAGCCTCCACGACGCAAATGGCTATGTATTGTTTATTCACAACAGTTGTTAATGGACCGGTTAAATCAACTATGAAGTGTGTTGTATGAAAATATATATATAGTAACGTGTGATAGGCATAAATTGCAACTGCCGAAATACAGCAATACAACAATGCTGTTGCGTTTGAATTGGGTCCCGACAGTCTTTAGTTTGCGCAAATAAATTGTAATACAATTGTAATAAAATAATAAAACGAAATTAATATTGTACTACATTTTCATGTTGGCGAAGTTCGTGGTTTGCAATAAACAAAACGCGCTCTTATCGCAAAATTACATTAGCTTTGTATTTAATGTATTTTCTAAGTAACAGGAATCAATGACAACAATTCTCATAGAACACAAACATAAGACTAATTTTCGATTGAATAGGACTCGACTGTTCGGTGAATTGTATCTGTTTAACGTTCCCTAACTGCATGCTTGCATTCATAGCGGGCAAGATTATACAAGAAAAATATTCAATTTAAATTTATCCATAGCTCGACCAGAACGATTTCAAAAACTATTGTCAATATATTTTCGACCGACGTTATTTTAGACGACGTCACCAGAAATACGCAGAGGTCAGCTCAGCTTAGCCTAAATATAGGAAAAGCTTACGTATCGACGAAGTTATTATTAGTCTACCTACATTTTCACAAGACAGAGAGATGCTAATGAAATTTTAAATTTAGCATTCGACATTATACATAATTAGTTATCTACTAAAAATTTTAACATTAATTTATTCATTGCTTCGTTTTCTCAATTAGCACTCGTTTCTAAACACTTGCAGGCCGAACTAAGTTAAGTAAAGCCAATAAGTAGATAAAATAGAAAAAAAAATTAAAGCATAAAGAGACCCATGATCCATCCACTTCTACGTTTGTTCGTGCAATTACAGCAGCATGGGTGGATCGTGCCGTGACAGCACGCGTGTTTCGTGCCGCGACATCACGCGTGTTTCGTGCCGTGACAGCGTGACAGCGGGGATGGACCGTGCGTTACCGCGGCTGCACACATTGACGCCACTCATTGAGCCAAGCTTGGCGTTGCGCGAGAAAGGTGCCCGATTCATATTCTCTTAATTTAATGTATCACCGGACAACGTTCGTTTATTTAAACTTGAAATGATCAGAAGACGCTTCGCCAATATAATATTTGAGTCAATAAACAGTGGATGTTGCCGATATAGATATTAGGAGCGAGATCAACTCGTACAGAAAATTAAGCATTATATTAGTCAAGCAACACATTAGTATCTATCTACCGATAAGGCGTAAGAAAATCATCAATACTCTTTCATGGGAGCCGTTAAATCAAAGGAAAATAAACAAATATTACAGATCCGTCAGGGCCTGTGTGCACCCGCCGTAAACGCCGCAACGCTACGGTCTTGATATAACAACGGGGTCCTTAATATAATCCTTAGGCAAGATATGTCTCTGAGATATTATCGCGTCCAGTCTCTACGATTGGATGGATATACATTTCGTGTCGGATGTTACGGGGAACCCCCAAAACACATTTAAGAACTAATTTTAATTTTAAAATTATAGAAGCTCACAAACGTCTATTACTTTAATGTGGAAACCCTTAGTCTACCGCCTACTCTCGATAGGAAGCGAGCGTGAACGCATAACGCAATCATTATTTGTATATATATAGCAAGATTGTCACATTAAATTATTTAAGATCATTCAATTGTAATTTATCCGATTTTCACTATAGAACGGGCTCCGCCTAGTTTGGGGCTCAGATAAACGTGTGTTGAAGTATACGAAGATATTGTATTATCATAATTTTTTTCCGTTTAGAAATTATCTAGACAGTAAGAGATACCACAAGCAGCTTCCCTACCGTCGAGCTAAACAATTGTATTTACATTTCAATGTCAATATTGCGCATAATAGACGTATGTGAGCTTCGACGTAATAAAAAAGCTAAACAAAATACACAAATATTTTCGAGCGAATGTAAAAATAGTTTCGTTAATAACTAAAAATAAAACGTTACAAAATGTAACAAAATAAACATCCAATATAAATTATACCTACTGGTACATTACAAAAATGGACTAATCGACTTTTCTTTTATTCAAAAATTTTAACTTATAATGTAAACGTTTAAAAAATACAAAATAATCTAGATTTATATAAAAAATGTTAACATACGTAATAAACATGATGTATAATTATAATTATGCTGCATAGGTATATTGCATATAAAAAAAAATTATATACACCGACGCGAAATTGTTAAACGATATAAAATCCTTATTGTTAGTCAGTTAACAATCATATCATTGCTTGTAGTTTTATTTAGTTTTGAATTAATCCTAATTGAAAACGATTCGACCCACTCCCACGCGCTACCGTAAGAATACTCTTAGAGGACGAACCCCATTTGTACTTGTCGCTAAATACTACAGAAGAATCATATCTACTCGCAACAACCCCCAAAACATTCAAATGTTATCTAATTCCTTAATACAATACTTGAAAGCAAAAATTTCATTTCAAAAATTCGAATTCTGCATTTCGAATGTTATTTATTTATCATTTACTCAGAGAAACTATATATATACATAAATATAATATTTGTGACAGATTGAAGTTTTTACTTTCAAATATTCTCACCCTAGCACCTCCAATCTAAACAATCTTAGCGATAAACATTGATCAGAATAAAAATAGTAAAATGTTTACAATCATCATTATATATTTATAGGCGGACGTGTAAACAGAAGAATTGTTAAACGAACACAATATATAAATGATAAATTATATTTGAAATTATACGTTCGTTTTTATACTGAAGAGAAGACTAGTTGCATGCAAATAATACCTAATTATAACAACAATTAATGACGATTAATTAAATTTTTTGAAAAAAAAAAGCTAAATATCATGCAAACAATTCCTAAAATTATAATTAACATTAAAAAATTTAAATCTGTATCATGGCACAATTACATTATATCAAAATAAATATATGCTGCTTCATTATGATATCTTTAGGTTGCAAAACCTTTCTTGTCTGCTGCCAGCGTGCAAGCGTGCCAGCATGCCAGCGAGCCAGCGTGCCAGTGAGCCAGCGAGCCAGTGAGCCAGCGAGCCAGTGAGCCAGTGAGCCAGCTGCCGGCTGCCATGATAATTTTCAATGACATGTCTGAAAATATACTACTTCATAATATTCCAATATAATTTACAGACACCTATCTCATAAAAAAAGATAAAAAAAATTTGGTATAGGATATCCCACCTTTGCATCCCGCGGAAGTATATTATAAGATAACGTTAAAATTGACTAAAATTAACATAACATTTTAAAATAGCTCATGCGAGCTGTTGTTTTTTTAATTACCAACTACTGGCTGGAGACAAAGAAAACAAATTGCTTAGAATACCCTGCCTATGTATAACTAGCGCCATTCAATAATGTCACAATAAAATTATGACACAAGGAAATAAAACGCTGCAAACTGAGCTGGCTCGATAACCAATATTCATATAGTTCAAACATTTAGGCCACAGCACACACTGTCTCCTAGACAATTTTATTCAATCAATGAACCAACATTACAATACATTGCCATAAAGAATAAAACGTTAAACTGAGCAAAACTTGAATAGACATCGGCAGAACTCGATCTCGAGAAGTGAGGTGATAAAACAATTTAACATCGATGTTCGAAATATTTAGACTAAGTTTTAGATGCCGTTGTGTGCTAAGCACAAAACATTTGAGTTCTGACATTTAATTGCCAATCGTACTAAAGTAGCTACTACCAGATGCGCCCATTACAACCCTTTCACCCCAAATACTGATTGCATTTTTAATATAAGCGAATTGAAAACAAAATCATATAACTATCTACAATTAAATTAACAACCTGCCAAATAAGACCCCGTATCGTCGCAATAAACTTAAAACCTCGCACCTGTCAAACATTTAGTTTGGAAAAAATACCAAAAAATCCTGATATTGGATGAGAGATTTTTAGGTATAGTAACACCTTACAGAGCATAACATCTTATCACACAGGATATTTTAATTTTAAGACATAGCTGCCTCAAATGAATAGATATTCACACATATGGGACTTTTCGCAAATGTTACCTATTACAAAGATGCTAACAAAATTTTAAAAAATAATTTATTGTTTTAACTTTGTAACGACGATACGATAGTCAGCAGCATGCAAACAGTAACAATAATTTCTTTGCGAATTGCTTTCAAAACATTTTCCAGATATAATAACAACCTCATAATCGATGCAGTTGTCCCCTAGATGATCAATGTGTTACATTCGTATCAATGCATGCCTATATACAATTTCAACAGTCCGAGGTGTGTGAACCCCATTGAGGATCTCTGGGGATATTTAAGACCATCACTGGTGTGGGTTAAATGGACAGGTTAACAAATATCCATCAAGTTTCAATTACATGGATCAATTACAAAATTTTAAAATTTACAATTGCAGTTAAAACAGAACGGCTGCGTGCACTGACAAGTGCGGCCTGGGCAATGGAACTAAACACCTCCAAGAGAGAGGTATCCCGTTTCCATACATCACCATAAACATTCCGAGGGCTTCTCGACTACTTCAATACACTGTTAATGTTCCATTCGATTCTCAGACGGATCCGGTCGGCGTAGATCGATGAAGAGCCGGTAGGGGGCGGGCGGCGAGACTTGACGATATTCTCGTGTGGATTGATGAAATTTCGCAATCCGTCTTAGATATCGCACCACATCACTGTCACTGTCACTGTCACCGGATCACCAGAAGTCGATGAGCGGCAGGTCGTCGGCGGTCGGGTGTCAGCAGGCCGGCCGCGGGCGCTCGGCCAGCTCGTGGATGAGCAGCGGCGTGGTGTCCGGTGTGGGGGGGGGCGCGCGCGCGGCGGCCGGCCGCTGCGCCGCCACGCGCTCCAGCACGCACGACGCCGACAGCCGCGCCTCGGCGTCGTGGTCCCAGCACTCCTCCATCGTGTCGCACAGCACCGACAGGCCCTGTTGCAATGATAACACGGTACGGATAATAGGGCGGGCGAGAAGAAGCCATAATAATAATGGGGCAGGCGAGAAGAAGGCATAACAATAATGGGGCAGGCGAGAAGAAGGCATAACAATAATGGGGCAGGCGAGAAGAAGGCATAACAATAATGAGGCAGGCGAGAAGAAGGCATAACAATAATGGGGCAGGCGAGAAGAAGGCATAACAATAATGGGGCAGGCGGGAAGAATGCATAATAATAGGACAGCCGAGAAGAAGGCATAATAATATGGCATGCGAGAAGAAGGCATAATAATAGGGCAGGCGAGAAGAAGGCATAACAGGCGGTTACGACGACGGTTTGTATCACCGGAAGACGTGGGATGAGACATATTTTGACATAGTTGACTGCTAGAAAAGGCCATCAGGCATTAAGTCCGCCTTTTGTGACTTTTATAATATGTATAAAGGTTTACAATAAAGATAATAAATAAATAAATATTTGGACGATCCAATAGAAGGCGAAACGTTGGGAAGACACGAAAATCCCTTAGACCAACGAATAACACCGAGTAAGGCCCTCAAAGGGGTTTTAATGGTTTAAAAGCCCACTCAGGCCCACCTGTTTCTTGACCGTTACCAAAAAAAAACAAGGTGTGACGCGACGCAAAATGACATTATCGATCCGGTGAAGTCACCCCTATCGCATACAAAGAAATATCAGTGACGCGGTCCTCTGATAAGAGACTTTATCGACGCGACCGGATCTATACTCTCCAACTAAGAAAGCGACGCGACGCGACGAACGGAATTAGCGCGATGATAAATGTCCAAAGGCTGTAGACGAATAAAATTATTCATAGATTTCGATATGACTACAGAATACTCTTATCAAGATCATGGATACTATACTCTAAGGCGAAACTTCGTGCGAATTCCCGCATATTAGACTTTATCTAAATCTATCTATCTATCTATACTAATATTATAAAGCTGAAGAGTTTGTTTGGTTGTTTGGTTGAACGCGCTAATCTCAGGAACTACTGGTTCGAATTAAAAAATTATTTTTGTGTTGAATAGTCAATTTATTGAGGAAGGCTATAGGCTATATAACATCACGCTATGACTCATAGGAGTGGAGCAGCAATGAAAAATGTTACAAAAACGGGAATAATTTATATGGCAAGACAACGTTTGCAGAGTCGGCTAGTCTATACATAAAATCTATGAGATGGTATGGTGACTGAACGACTGACCGACCCAGAGATGAACGCACAGCTGAAATCGCTCAACGTAGGACCCCGAAAATTTGCAGATAGGTTCCTTTATATACTGCAAGTGAGCACTAAAAAATTAGCTTTGGAAATCCCACCCCTAAAGGAGTAAAACAGGGAGTTTAGAGATTATGTGAAATTTAGGTGTGGCGGTGGTACTTCCCCGTGTGAACCTTAATCAGGTTCTAATACCGTACAAGACCAGACCAGCAACCACGGTATTTTATGCATACAATATTACATAGAAACAAAAAGTAAACAACAACATACTTTAAACAGGGCCTACTGAGAAAAATCACTGCAATTGCTAGGTTAGGTTAGTTAGGTTAGGTTAGTTAATGCACTTCCGGAGTGTAGAACGTGACGGGTTGTAGTGGGCCTAGCTCACGAAGGAGGGCCCGCGCAAAAACCGCGCGGGCGGCGCCGGTCGGGTCACGGTCGTGTTGTGTTTTAGTGGGTAGTCTAGTCGGGTGGTCGGCGTCCCACAGAGCCCCGGCATCCCCAGCCGGGGCAAGCGTAAACAGCATTTCCCAACGTAAAGAGAGAAAAAAAGGTCAGTGAATGCACGTACGGGATGGTCGCGCCACTGCGGCGGGATCTGCGGGCGCAGCTTCCTCTGCACCACGGCCTCCTGCATCTCCTCGAGGCCGGGGTGCGAGCCCACCTCCTCCTCCAGCGGCAGCCGGTACTGCGCGCTCGGGTCCGCCCCGCCCTCGTCACACCTGGTGGTACGTATGAAATATAGACAACATATATTGAAAACACAAACTCATCGATGCACTAGGCGAGCGCCGCGGTGTTATAAACGCGTAGATTTCTATCGCATGGGAATATAGAGTCAAAAAATCTGTTGTCTATACCAGCGGTCGGCAACGCGCGGCCCGCGGGCCGCATGCGGCCCGCGAACATCTTACTTGCGGCCCCTGAATGTTTTGTAAATAAGTCCTAATAATATCAAAATAAGTGCATGAACAAACCGTAAACAACCCTATAGGTGTGTAACGCGCTTCGCTCGGCTCGCGAATGAACAATAAATGAGCGACGCGCGGGAGGAGCACGAGAACAAACGAACGTTAGCGAGGACAGTTTTGCTTCCCGTAACGTAACGTAATGTTTTAACAATTTGAAGAGCATTTTCATTTTTTCTAGGGGATTTCATGAATTATACAGGTATATTCGGCTTCTGGGGTTTATACTACAAGTGCGGCCCGCCTTTAGTTTATTTCGCCACTAAGTGGCCCTTGCTTGCTAAAAGGTTGCCGACCGCTGGTTTAAAGGATGCCTGCGTCAAGCTGTGGTATGCATGCACATGCACTGAAATGATAGTGTTTTTGATGATACATTAACGTACTTCCCGTACGCCGATATTAATATTGATAAAGTTATAATTAGTACATAGTTGACGTGGAAAATCCTAAAACGTGGTAGTGCAAATGTGGATCTTGCATAAAGCTTACTATACCGTCAATAATATTTAAAGCAGCGGATACTAAAATGCACATGGACTGCAATCGTACAACAATGATTGATTGAGACGGTAACAGTTGTTGATGCATAATATTACTCTTGTAGTCGGAAATACGCGTTCTTAGAGCGTCATGAGGTGTTAGATACCGCTATCTTATCGTTCTTGATGAATGAATTTTATGATATCTTTGATATTCCCGGTTTCATCTTTGTAATTATACATTCCAATAAGTACTTAATTCGAGAATGAGAGGCGTTTTTGAAATTTCCGATAAAAGTTAAATTGATTTAAGTGCTATCTATTGTTAGATAAGATCTGACTAATTTGTTGATTTAAGTAACTACAGTATTAACATTATTTTATTGGGATTCTAGTGGTTGTCGTAATTAGTATTTTTAAAATTATCGTATAAATCTCATGATTGAATGCCTATCTGCTGCTCTAGTTTAAATAATTTAGGAGCATAGTCAACGTTATTTTCCATTTCTCTTTCAAAATAAAAATCCTACCTATGTCTTTGTCGGGTAATTTTGTCCCTTGGTTTGACAAAAACTCCTTAATATTAAATTTACGACATTCACAGTCGATGCTTAATACCAGATAAGATGAATATTAGCTATTATTCGAAAATAAACCTGTCATTAGAAACTCTTCATAGAAAGAGATTTAGAACAAAACTCAGCGCACCTCTGATTCCGATACAATAATAGCCGTACGGCAGGTTACACGGTGATTCTCGTCTGTGCAATTAATCTAGCGTTTGCAGCGGTAGTTAATATCTTAATAAGAACGCAATAGAGATTATAGGCACTGCAGGGTGGGCTGTAGTAATAGCCGCTTCCAATATGTGTGGTCCTGTCTGATGGTCAGCGTGCTAGGGATGATGTATACTATCGATATTTATCAAGAATTAACACATAATTATAATATTTCCATAAAGTCTAACTTAAATGTTTTTATCCCTTGTGTAAAAGATATATATAGGTAGACATAATGTATTTACTTCTGAACGAACATAGGACTACTTATTTACACTTACACATACGAACACTTATAAGTAGACAGTTCGTAATAGAATGATGTAATACGAATAGTAAAAGCTTATAATAAATTTATTTAGTTTTGATGTCTGATACAGAGATTTTTTTAAAACTAATATTTTTAAAATAATAATTTAATACGAGTTTTTTAATAATATTATTGTTGCTTAAAGGTTTTATCGACGCTGGCGAATACTACACTAAATAAAAATCAAGTAGAAAAGACGAATACATACCTTTTAAAGTTAAGTACGGGGTTCTATTTGCCATCTGTGACGGTAATTGTTTTTCGTGACCCACATGTTAAATGCGAGATAATACGAGATTGTGTAAAACGTTGTAATTATTACGACAGTAAGAAAAAGAGATAAAGTACATGTTGCAATCATTATATTACTTTAAAACATGCTAGAACATTTAGAAAAATCTTTCCTGATTAGTATTATTTGGAATTATTGAAAACAAGAGTGAATAGGCATTAATATTAATTGGCAAGCAGGAAGCGTACTACACTTTAGACTGCCGTTCACTTACCACCAGGCTAGCTGGTAGGCAAACGCAAGCTTATTTCGCAACTTACAAAAAATGCAAAATTCGTACATCATGATTTAAGTCTGTTATGTAATTTCAAATACATATAACATGTCAAAAGAGTTTCAATGAAATCGGTTTTAATTTTGCTTATTCATAAAATTTACCACTTTTTGACAGTAAAAAAAGTGATTATTAAAAAGAGAAATAACAAAAAAAGGTAAGAGCTATTACAATTTAGTACATAGAATAATAAAGTTCTCTACATAGTTCGTACATGCCACATGTTCATTAGTTTCCCCATTTCAATTTCTGTCTGTGACTCTTTTCCGATTTTTCTTTTATTATTGCACTTATGTTAGCACTTCCTCGATCATCTTCCGTCATTTCACACGTCCAGACTATCCCGTATCGAATGAGTAAGTGGTCGCTGGAATCCCTAGGGAACGCGGGTAACATGATTGTTGACGACGACTGTTCATAGATTGCCCGCAATAAATCATGCACCTTTGAAAGTAATTGCGGTGGAAAATGGAGATTCAATAAATTGAGATGGATGTATGTAATAGATTTAACAAAGAATGTACCTTTAATCTAACAAACTAAATTATTCTCAGAATGTAGCCATATTGGCGATGAGTTAGTGTTGAGAGCGCGTTTGTGCCGCGGTATGTGCATATGGAAAGCGGTGAGTAATAAAATTGAAATATTTTAATCTCTTATAGTAAAAGAGGAAAAAGATTAGGTTATAGACACGTGGGAGTATACTTTAATGCTGGAATATGATCACAGCTGACATGCATATAGGGAGTTGTTCTGTTGGCATTGAAACTACTTACCTCCAAATCGTAGATAGGTGTATCTTTAACAACTTCGAAAGAATGGAGGAGAGCTCTACAGTACGTAATTATAAAACTTGCATAATTATAACTTTTCTTTGTAAAACCTAAATATAAAGCAAGCAACATACGCTTGTAATCGATTATGGCATCCACACCTCCATAAACATATACAATTAAAATCAATTACGATTCAAACAAGACCAGAACAACATAAATCGGAAACAAGTACGATTACTTACGATAAAGCGACGTTGAGTGCGGCGCTATCGTATAATTACTATAACTTTTACTCGCATTTTTACTTTCCAAGCAATAACGCTCTGAAAGTACCGAACCCTTTTCAAAGAGCAGGCCGCGTCAGTCTGTGCGCGGACGCAAAGCACGTCACAGGAAAATCCGGTGCACAACGAGTACGACACATGTGAAAACACTCGTGCATTTATGATTTCCTGGTACTTTTACATTTATATTGGTTAATTATCTTCCGACAGTGAAATGGGAAAACTGCGTAACAATTTGCATGATACTTAGGTAAGTGTTTCCAAATTTTTTTGTAAGTTTTAGTGACCTCGAATATTATCATACTAATTTGCATGTGAAGAAAAGAAATAAGTTATTATATTATTTGAAGGCAGAAAAAAATTGAATATTAAGTGCAGTGATAGTCTAAGGGCTTACATTTTAGCTGTTCACTTTGAGGATTTGAGGTTCAAATCCTGGCGCGCACCCATGACTTTCATGCTATCCGCTTTTTTCAAATCAAAAATATCACTGGCTATATTGTAAACCTGTCCATTATGAGAAGACACCTGTGTCCAATTGAGGCACGATTGAGGAACTATCAATATTCATATGTATAATTTGAATATTAATTCATATTTGAACACTATTTTTTTTTCCGCGACATACAAAACGATATAGGCAAATGTGCTGCGTGTCACACAAACAAATAATACTTGATTCAGACACATGTTTTGGAGGTAGGCATGCAGTCACGCGATTTGCGCAAGAAACCCGCGTCGGCAGAAACGGATTATGGTAGTGTCTCACGAATTTTACGACCCTTCTGAAAATGCCAATCCCTTTAAAGTTACCAAGTTCATACAGCAGCATTAAGTAAATCATTGACAAATGAAATATTGTACATTTAAACAATTTTTTAGTTTTATATTAGAAGATATTATGTTGACGGTACATTGTCGATGTCGGCCGATCTCGGTGCTCTGTTTGCATTACGCGCCGCGTGCATGATAACAGGTTATTCAGCCTAACATTATTGCATTTAATATTGTTGTTAGAAATAAGCGGAAAGTGTTAAAACTGATTTGGTTTACCGTTTCAGGCCACGCTCGCTGTTTCGAATATATATAGATTACATATTTTCATAACAGCTATGCGTTGTTTTAAATTGCGTTACACTGCATTTTTTAGATGGTTGGGTATGTAGAAAGAATGAACTATGGTAGAATTACAAAACACATTTATAAGACGAAAGTGAATGGTAGAGTCGGAACTTGTCGGAAGAGGTACATAGATAGACCCAGGCGTTTATATTACAATCCAATTCGAGATGTACTAAAGGTAGTTCAGATTTAGAGTCACTCTAATATACGAACCTGTAGTACGTAATTGATGGAAGTTGATGAAGAGCAGAAATTTATCAGGGCCATAGTTGGTAGCTAGCCTCGACTTTATCTATTACGACGGAACTCTGCCCTTATAGAAATTGACGTCCCTTTAAACCGTTTCGTATATTTAATGCAAAAGATCATGTGATATATGTACATCAAAACATGTTCACAAGGCGGCTAGTTCATACAGTTTATTTCACGGCCAGTCTCTTGTGTATCGTTAAACACCAGTATCCGAGCTACGCGTAATCAAAAATAGGACTGCTCAAAATGAGCACTCGTGGTTTTCTGCGACGAAAGCCGAGTGTAGTCCTATTTCGTGAAGTAGAATTACAGCGTTGACAACTAAAACTATGAATTATTTTCGTATTTGTACTTAGGTATTGTAGGTACTTACATCTATTAATATATTTTAAGGAGAGCGTGCAAACTAGCTCCATTTCACTGTAGAACAGTTCAGTTCTTATATTTATCTAATATTAATCCGCATGAGAACAATGTGCTGATTTATTGTCTAATCGTAGCTGTAGTAAAAATTTAAAGAAAAGTTGTAGTTATGTTTTATTAAGAACAATTTTTCGGTGAACGATAAAATTAATAAATTAACTGATTTGTTTTTGCTTAAGTTCATGTTATGATAAGAAAAACAAATTGCATTAGGATGTTTATTGCTTGTTTTTGAAACGGGAAGAGAACCCGACACCGCATCTAATGGCGCAGCGCGTTCGCTTGTACGGTATTAGGTTGCGGCGCTAGAAACTACAACTAACTTTTTGTGTGTGAACTAAACAAAAAACAGTAACCAGAGTAACACAGTTCTATGTTTGTAATACAGCGGATATATCAGGGTTTATCTTTAAGATGACCATTGATGGTACAAACACTGTTATATGTATGCACGAGTATGTGTTTTAAACTTTGAGGCTCAGTCTTTTGCGGGATTAATTTTACCTAAACGTGACGTTTGTCGTTTCATTTTATTTTCTACGATCGCTTTAGTTTCCACAAAATACAATGCTTTTTTTGTTTCATTTTTAATTTTACATTGTGATAAAAATGAATCCTAAGAATATATGAGTTTGAATGCAACAATCCAGTTTTGTAAATATTTTGTTGTAAAGAAAATAAGTCTTATTTGCCAGATTCGAGCTGGAAGAAAACAGTCAAAAAGCAGCAGTCCGCTCGTCGTTGTGATCTCGCGTGAGAAGCTTACTTTGCGGGATTTCACGACTGAGCGACAGTGGTAGTGACGCGCCTGTTACCAATCTTAGATAACACTCCAGTTCCATATGTGGTTGATGGATGCCTGTGATCTGCGGTGATCGCTTACCATCCTGCACGTTTGTTCGCTCCGTGTACAAATAAAACATACTCGTAACTTTATAAATTGTGTCTTAACATCGGCCAGTCTGCATTCTTAATCGACTAGCGAATTTCGTGACAATTAGACGAGTAAAATATTGAGATGTACGACCGCCAACGTAATCTCATTAAGCATAGTCTTGTGAAACAAAATGTTTGTCACGTCGTAAATTCTGATGAAAACTACATCGTTAGTTGGCAACCATATAATAGTGGTGATGCATACAATTAATGTATTTAAAGCAGACAAATTACAACGATAATGTTGCAGTAATCACAATGTGGGGGTTTTCAAGTAAGATCGCCGTCAATATATCCGTCCATCCATCCGTCGACCTATCCACTGATTTCAAAGGAAGGGCGAATAAGTGTTTTCTATGTAGGCGTATGAGATGCATCTGACTTTCCCAACAGGCGGAGCCAAACTCTAGCCTACTCGTATTATACAATTTAGTAGGAATCCTACAAACAGCAGCGCTTATAATATTTTCTATTGTATTTATATTTTAGGCGCATACAGATAGATAAACATAAGAACTTTTTAGACATCAGTTAGAGTGGAAACATTATATTTATACTTAAATTTATTTAAAAAAATGTAAATGAAACTGCACGTTCGAATAAAAGAGGTAAGTTGCGGTAGACACAGAGTGATAGTTTTTACGAATAACATTTTTTGTCTGTAAGATTAAACCAAAATGGAGCCACTTTTTATTTTCTATTTTGGGTGGTCCAAACGAATCTCGTTAGCACGTTTCTTATACCATTGATTAAAATATTATATTTGATGGTTACCGCAGTTTAATCAAACCCTATGATTGCTAACCGGATCAAGTCATCAAACCTGATATTTCATTTAACGATAGCCAATTAGAACTTGATACAAAATGGAATTTTTGTTTTTAATTATAGGATGCGGCCAATATCTCGTGGTTAGCCATTTCACCTATACGAGATCACTAAAGCAACTAAACACTAGCGGCTGCTCGGCTATCTAACAATGGTTTCAAATGCATTGCAATCTAAATAAATAAATAAACAAGATAATATAAATAGGTACTCATGCCATATGCAAAGCGTGGTCAGTTGGTAACTCACTTTCGTTGGTTTCAGTTGGGGGACCTTTTTATGACACCCCACTTCTCGGAGAGATAAAAGAGTTTGTAGTCATTGATGAGTTTGAAACCCCTTCGGCGGCCGTTCAATATGTACTTTCCAGAACATATCTATTATTTCGTATCTCATTTCGTCAACTTGTTTACACTAAATTGTTTAACGCAGAAGCACAAAAATACTTCAGTTTATTATTTCGATGGGCATTTGACTTTTTACTATGAATTTTAAATGAACAGTAACGTTTTTAATTAGACCGTCATTTTTAGACAACGTTTTGAATGTTTCACTAGACCGAATCTTTATTGTTACGATCCGGATAATTAATAGATGAAATGACATTCTTTATCCATTTATAATTAATTAATTTAATATGCATTTTCTTTTTTATAATCAATCCAAAATTTAAGTATCAATCAAATAATAAGTTTCCTTATACATATTTAGTTCGGATGGATCGGCTTTATATGTATCATACGATTTCGGCCCGATTGGTGTCTCTATCTGCCGATTAATGTGGTACACGCCGTAAAATTAAATTTATTTACATACCGATAAACAGAGTGATTTCTGGACGTACAGACATAAACTCGAACGTTTTAGCTACATTCCATTTGGTTGTAGTAGATAATTTCATTATGTCGGGCACTAAAATTGTGGGCATCTATGATTATAAGTAAATAAATTTTCCAAAATTACACTCTTTGTGGCTTTTAAAGTTTTATAGTTGGTTTCCACGTGTATGTTTAACTTTTTACATTTCTCTGTGGGCATTATTGAGAACTGAACGTATTTGCAAGTGAAATTACTTTCACTGAAATTTGAGCTAGCTACAGATTTTTTTAGCACACTGACCACTTAACATTAAGTCTACTGCAGATGCAGGTCCATCTATGACACAAATAAGACGAAACAAGAAGGTACTAGTAATTGCTGATAAGTATTTCTTGCAGTCATCTCACGTGGTCATACTAAATGGGCGCCGATGAGATCTAAATAACACATGTTTTTGTATGAGCATCCTAATTGATTAACGTATTAGTTGCCGTTTTTTGTCCATACTTGTTAACGGGACGGGTTGTGGTACTGACAGGTACTGGACGATGATTTATGTGTCTATAGGTAGGAACAACGTTACATTGCATTTATAGTTTTACTTTTTTTGTTTGAAGGTAAATAAGCGGCTCGATAAGCTGTAACACTTGCCACCACATAAGCCAATATATACGATATACTTATATGTATGAATGACGTTTTATGCCATTCTGAATATTTTCCGTATTAATCTCTGACAGAACTGCTAAATTTGAAATATAATTTAAAATAAAGAAATAAAATGTCATTTGTATCTGTTTAAATAGCTTATGGCTTAATTAAAATCTATTGGATAAGATTAAAATAATATGTAAATATCGAGCGCATAATAGAATTTGGGTTTTATGGACGCAAGTTTTGGAAGCTCTCGTGAAAACATCGAGATTAATGAACCCTAACATTGCCAAATAAAGGGAGAATATATGAACCATTACGTTACGTGCCTAAATAGGTATAATGTGTTTTTATTGTCACCACCAATTTCGTATCAAATCCAATTTCCATTTTAAATCACGCTTTGTTCGCTGCAGTATTGTGCTGCCCAATTTACTCGAATTCAAGTCAATGATATCGAATTATGATAGGTACTCTGGAAATTATGCATACTTGTCCCGATATTTTACTGTGATCTTATTTCAGGAGTACCATCCACCCATCATTAAGTGTATCACAAGACTTTGCTTATTATCCTTTTGCTAATATTTGCTAATTATAACCTATTATACTATGCGGACCAAATCGTCAAAAAGTGATATAATCTATATTAATATTAATTAGAAGTATTATTGTTGAACGAGTTTGTACATATGAGGTATTCTTCAATACTATATATCCGATCTTCAGAATGCTGTCACCAGAAAATGCCACAATATTACTGAGTGGCACAGGCTATATTTTAATTTAAAAAAAAACAATAGGAATACCTACTAAAACTCCAATAATCTAACTCAAAGTTTAAATAAAATACCATTATAAAAAACTACATAACCTCTTTACGTTAAAAACAACAATTACTATGAACACTTATCTTAAAATGTACGAAATACGACCGGTCGAAAGCTTTTGGATGTGAGAAATTTCCCGATGCTATTAAATTTAAACCATACGTCACTTAAACGTAAAATAGATCTCATTCTTCTTATCCATTACATTAGTCGAATTCCGACGTCCATCTGCATAAGTGTAGGCTGTGAAGGGGATCAGTTATGATTAAATGTCTACATTACTAAAAATGCATCTAAAATATTAAAGACGATCGCTAATAGTAAATTCTTGAATTGAAAGTTATGCAATAAACGAAAAATCATAACAATAGTTTGGTCAGACAATATTCCATCCTAACATGAAGTGAAAAAATGGTTAAGTACATAGTTACAAATGTTTTCACTAATTAAATTGGAAGTTACAATGAAATTTACTGGGTTTGTTTATCAGTTATCGCTGGCATCGATTCTCGTTCGCAGTGTAACTCAAGTAGTATTGATTTTGAAGAGCTTAATAAATTTTTCATCTTACAAATCATCGTCTACAATATACATACAAACATTAATAACATCGGTATTATTAAAAGGCATAGGATTTAGACTTTCACTTATTACGACATATGTAGTTGTGTAGTCGTGATAATAGGATTTGATTTGAGCATCACAATGTCTTCCAGCAAACACAAGAGAGATACGGCAAGACTAAACCGAGAAGGTATTAAAACATAAAGGCGTTCCTTAGACGTGTCAAAATTGAAAGACGAGTACCTGTTGATTCCACACGATTCAAGTATCCGTCCACTATTTCATTTATTAAATGATGGCGCTATTAATCAAACGTTTGTAATCAGTGACGATTACAAATAATTTTGTAAGAATTTTTTCGTGATTTTTGAATTACAACACACAAGGGTAATAATCTGACGTTCGGGTCCGTCTTGACCTTTGCCACCGATTGTTGCCTCACCTTAGCCCTCAATTAGGGACTGCACCAACGAACACTGTAGCGAGAAAAGCTGTAATTTTTGAGATTGGGACACAATATTGCAATTATCTATTATCACCAGATCTAATTGTAGTTTCTTAACTTTGTTTCTGGAGATGTTTGTGCTATGAAGCTAATAAGAAGTATGACTTTATGCATTCACGAGCACGAATGTAAGCATATAGGCGCATGTAAGCATATATTGGATTGTCATATCGGTAATTATCAACAGTCCTTATGTATATACGTTAAAACACATGTGCCCGACTCATTACGTCCGTGTGGCCGTTCATTGCAATGTGTGGGGTGTCGTTGACCCCGTGAAATCACGGGTGTTCAATAGTTATATCATTATGACCAATACGTGGCGGTTGTCGCCTGTTGACCCATCAACTCGGCAACTAGCCTCGTCTATTTATTTACCGTTTGCTCCAATTATTGTCCTTGAATTGAAGCAATTTGCAAGCCACAAAACTGGGTTTGGGCAATTGATCAAATAGAACTTATTGTCAATTTTGAAATTTCCATCTGCGACCGCATTGATATTTGCACAGAATTTAAAGAACATTTAAGTAGGTTTCTGGTTCTATTATTGTACATTTAGCTAATATGTTTGTAGATAAGATTTTACTGGCGTCTTCGTCTAGTCGTTAGAGAGACTTATTGCTAAACCGCACGTCGTGGCTTTGATTCCCGTTCCCGCACAGGACAAATAATTGCGTAATAAGAACATTTGTTTGTTCTGTGTCTGAGTGTAATAAAAATATCTCTATAAGCTTTATACAGTACGTACTTATGTGTATGTTTATTATTTGATCGATCACCATACAGATTCTGCCTAGTTTAGGATCACATGGTCGTGTTTGAAGGTGTCCCAAAAATTATTGTTATTAATAAAATTATTACTTAATAAGTAGCGATCACTTTAGGAACAAAATTATGAGTTTAAAAATTTCATGTATATTAAGATGTTATAAAATTTCACAGATTACTCATGTCGCATTAATCTTTGAAGTGTACAGGCTTGGGCTAATAATTTAAAACCGGAGTTATCTAGTGGCTTAACGGTCTTAAAACATTCTGACTTCCTTAATATCATCCTGTAGAAGTTGCCAGGTTGCCTTCATGTTCTATAATTAATGGGATATTGCTAGGATGTTCCTATATGGTGCAGCGCAGGATTCTATTAAGACGATAAGGGAACAAACTTGTAATAGCTACTCGTAAATGTACTTGCCAATGATGTCATGGTTCCCTTATAATATTATTATATACAATATATGTATAAAGGGCAGTAACATCCGGTGGTTTGAATTTCAGTCTCCCATTCCGAGGTTCTGGGGTCGAATTCTGACACACGCCTCTGACTTTACGAAGCTACGTGCCTTTATAATTTTAACTTTAAGTTTCACTCGCTATACCGGTGAAGGAAAACATCGTGAGGAATTGCATCTGCATACCTTACAAAAATGAAAGTGTCCGTTTAATATTTTTTGAAGTGTATGAAGTCTGTCAATCCGCACTTGGCTAGCATGGTAGTCTAAAATCTTCGCGCTATGAGAAGTGAGGAGAGGAGGAGGAGAAAAAAAGACCCTTGTATAGATGAGGAACTATATCCCTTTGAATGCTGAAAGAGACAAAATATAATATAGACAGAGACTAATTGTAATTGAATTAGTTTATAAAGTTGAAACTTAGTTCATACATTTATTTATACTAGTAAAACTATCTCGTGTACCAAAGGGTCCAGTTCACCAACTGCGCACCGTGTCGTGATAAGATAAACAAATTACAGCCAGCAGCGGTTTGAAGCTAGGCCGGAGAACAAGTCAATAGAATAAACCTCTTTATTTATTTATACAAAATCGCTGAGACTTGCCGTGCAAATAGGGCGAACGCTGCATTCCTGATTAATGGCATTAGATTGGGAATAGCCGCCTTGGTAGTTGTCTTGTAGATGTATCTGGAGCAACTTAGTAATTATACGGTGAAGTGTGGCTACGACTTGTACTCCGATTTTAGTCTATGGCCTTTGGAAACGAGAGAACTTAATAAAAGTTTTGGTAACTAGAAGTTGAAAAGTAATATAGATATAGACAATAAATGAAGTAAAATAAAAAAAAAACAATTTTAAAGATCATTCTGTGCAAAAATTATTAATTAATCCCCTTAACAAGACTACGGAATATGAAAAGTAATGACAGGGAGAGGCTGGTTCTCAAATCAATAGAATAAACATCTGCATTTATATAAAGTAGACAGGGATTCTGAGCAAATGGGACGAACAGCGCGTTTATGATTAATGGTAGTAGATTGGCACTTGTTCCGCGGCGGAAGCTGCCCGTGTAAAGGTACCTTACGACGTTATGCGATGGACTTGTAGCTCGTAGCCCGACCACTTGTAACTGTGGTTTTTTCATACAGAATATTAAAAAGTTTAATCATATTCATTACATTTAACTATAATTTAGGATTGAAGAGTCCATTGAAAATGACCAAAAAACATGCCGGTATCGCTTTTTTAGTGTAATGGCATTTAATATTCATCTCTTTTGTTATTGTTGTCGAACATTTGCGTCGAGAAGGTTAAGGCCATATTTTGTTCGACTTTATACCTCTTAGAGAATATTCTGGTGAAGTCGAAGGTATGCAGTTTTCTTCAAGATGTTTTCTTCGCTATTACACCGTGTGACATTTAATTTCAAAGCATGATAAGTGGGAGGTGCGCGCTAGGATTGAATCCTAGCCGGAATGAGAGATAATTCCTTTTCTTTCGAAAGATATATTGTTTGAGAAAAACAATGTTTTTGCTGAATAATTTTGAAGTTGGACTGTTGCTTACAAGTCAAAGGAATAAATGTCTTATCACCGTGCACAAGTAAATAGAGCACGCGGGCGAATTCCTGATTAATGGTATTAGATTGAGTACGGGCCAGTTTCCGGATTTGTCGCTGTACCTATTTGGCATGTGGATGGATATACAATAATGATTTGTTTAGAATAACAGTTTTTGTAGCATAGGCGACTACCGTTATCATTATTATATTTATTTGTATCATTGGTATCCATCTGTATTATAGGTATGTATATGTTTCCTTATTTATACCTATTACATAACTGCCCGTTGATATTAGAAATATATTAGAAAGTTTTTGCACAGTGAAACCCAATACCGTGGGTCGTCTACGACTAAATAGTGTAGTGAGTTTACGGCGCATAGTTGCGGTTTGACTTTTACCTAAACCGCGGAAAAGCGAATGTGCGTCACTAGCTTTATCCACTTGTGCGTGATATGCCGTCGCCGGCGTCTGCTGCGGTGGCTGCACGGGTAGACGTGTAGACGTTGCTACTATTATTTTCGTACATCAAGACATTCAATATCGGTGGCTTTTATTTATTACACTTATTACGTATCTGGGACCAACTGGACATTTTATAATACAGCGGTATAGGGAAAGTTTATTGACGTTTGAATCTTGGTTCCTTGGGTTTAATATCACCAAGGATTTTTTTCTAGGCTTGGAAAGAGATAAACGGCCAATATCAATTCAATATCTACGAGTACAAACAACCTCAAATAACACTTCGATACAATTACATCCTATAATTAAGTTTAACCACCTCGTGTGCGTCGGCGTGGTATCCAACAATAAAATCTCCAAGTAAGCTGTTTTTATTTTGTTGTAATTTAATTATTCACTGACCATCTGGTGAATGTTGGATCTTTAACTATACAATAAAAAGTGTAATACTCACGGCTCCGTGAATAGTAAAGAATGACTTTAAATACTTTTTATGTTTATTATTGTTTACATCATTTTACAAATTTTTCGTTACGATTATATTTGTTAATATTATTTTACGCGGTATATAAAATAAAATCCAATTTGTAATAGAAATAAGTATATTGATAATAAAATAAAGTATATAGTGTAAAAAGTGACGAATGTTATCTGATGCTCATTGAGCCGTCTGAGGCACGTAAGCGCTGCTATACTACATATTATCACTACCGACCACCCATTGAAGCGCCGACGATAACGGGTATTTATAAATATCTATTAGTCTATAAAGTACTTCTACCTCTGTATTTTTGTCTTACTTAAAGCATTATCTGTGTTGTAGAGCTGGCTGCAATCATTTTTGGAGCCCACTGCTGGGCGCGGTTCTCTTCTGAAATTGCGGGACCATGCACACTGGCCCAGTGCGCATTGCTGCGGCTTGAGAGTTTTGAGGTTTGAAGTTTGAATGTGGGAAGCATTCATTAGTAATTATTTTTACTTAAATATAATTTTAATAAAAGTTCCACCGGCACATTTATCATAAACAATAAAAGTACACGTAAGGAGCGTAACGACCGCACAAAGCCTTCAGCAGATCACGTTGATCGCCACAACAAACTACATTTGATAATTTCCAGAACAACGAAAATTCTACTCCAATAGGTCAGTGTATCGGCCCCTGAGAGGTCAAAGGTTGGTGCCCTTTCTACCGCTAACAGGTGATAATTGAGTACTAACTTGCACCACTCATGTTTCTAATTCGACTGCTGTTTGTATAAACAGTTAGTCGCAATCATTGCAATGTCGCGGTAGCTTTTGTTAGAATATACAGTATTAAGCCCCATTGTTGATTGTCGAAAACAATTATCTGGTAACGAAGCGCTTAACACACTAAAATTGTTTTTCATCGCATGCGTCTCGTGTGCGTGTTATACCTCAGCTCGTACATAAAATATCTGTTTGCGACTAGGTGTGAAATATGCTATGAATAAAAATTAGCGGATGTTTTCTTACAACTAGCATTATCTAACAATTTATTCATGAAAAGGTTTTTACTATACTTTGTACTTTTGAATCAATCAATCAATCAAATATTTATTTTCATAAGCGCAGGCATATATGTATTTAGCTACACCAGATACTTATACATAATAGCGCTTTAAATTGCACCACCTATGCCACCATGAGCATCTATTAATTATAACGCGTTTCAAAGTCGAGTTTAACTAATTTAATACTACTGTTATAGTTATTATTTGTGTAACATAATCACGTCACATCCCTTAAATACAAAATTTCATTTTATTGCTATTCATTAACTATCCGATGACAGTTTTATTGAATCATATTCATCCTGATATAGCAACGTTAATGGCAACTAACGATATGTGTACTAACTTCTAAAGCAACAATCAGATACATTAGCTGTATCCCTACGCAAGAAACACTTAAGCAGATTTACGTACAGGCGTAAAAACAGTTGAAGGCTGCCATCAAATGTAACAACAATGTAGTTATTGACCATTAACGATATAAATTGATGCAACGCAATCCACCTCGCAACAAACTAAGGAGAATAGAATACAGTTGTTAGGTACTGTCATTGTTGCCTATACTTCGCATGTAATGTTATGATATAAATTGTAAGATAATAATTTTATAGATCAGGTTAAAGTCAGTCAAAACATTTGTTTAATACATACGTAAAGAAATTCTTTTTGATAAGAAAAGTTTATTTATTAAATAGTTACGTCGTATTTTTAATATAGACGTAACTTATTCAGTCCTTAAATCAGGAGGCGCTTCGGATATTTTAATTCGATAACAAGTACGTGTGGATTTAAGGAGTTCAATGAATGCCTTATGAAGATAAGGCACTTGGCTGTCAGTCCTTGCGTCATAAGTGCGTACTTGAATTTAATTAGAACAACAAGTTAGTAAGTACGAAAGTGTCCGTGAACTGTTCAAGGACAACTTTCTACTTAATTATGTCTATTTAAAAGTCCAAGTCATTAGTACCGGTTAATTTGATGTATGTTTACACTGTTGCTTAAGCCGTTCCCAAATTATAAATCTAAATATATTCGGGTTCGATTTTCTATGGTTCATTGGTTAAATTTTATGACTATGGTAACAAATTACATTTAAGTACATACTATTATGCATTTGAGAAGACACTTTGGTGTGGTGTTATGCAGTAAATGGGTATTCTATATAATCAAATTTAAGACACATACGAGTATGTATGAAATAAAGCAAATTTATATCATATGCTGCGTAATATTATATGTATAATTATGTTGATCTTGAAAGTGGGCTAGACGCTTAAATAACAAAAAATATCCCTTAAACAAAATTAAGAAATGAATTCTGAATTTTACATTAAAAGTAACACACATCTTGTGCCGTATTTTTAATTTACGTACCCGATTAGCATTGAAATAGCGTACCAATGAAATTAACGTAAAATGGAGTAATGCTCGTAAAGGTTTATCGAGCTAGTTTATATTATGAGGTGGTGGAAGTATTTGAGTGTAGGTAACAATGGGCGGGACCACCGAGCGCGATGGTGAAAGGACCGCTATCGAAAGGATCATCGCGATTCCGATATTGTTGCCCGGGAATTGATGGAATGTGGAGTAAATGGCCTTACAGCACAGATTCGTTATGAGCTTCCACTTTTAAAAATATGAGAATGTTTAAATGGGTTCTGTTTCGATTTGTTTTTTTTGTGGCTTTTGAGACAAAAGAGAATTAATAAATTATCACAAGTTATACTTGCTTTTAAAACTTTTGTAATTATGAAAGTTGACGATGAGTAATTACCCCACACCTCACAAGTGGGAGTTTGCAGTATAGACTAGACGACTAAGCTATAGATTTTCTAAGCGTTGTACATAAACTATCTGTACGCCATAAATTCTATATTAATATACAATACAGGGCTGTAAGCTTCTGGGTGTTCGGTGTGATAATCATTCATGATTGTCATCGACATTTATGTTCTCGACCAATTGGATGACGAATGACATTTTTACGCATCGATTCTCAATAACTAACTATTCGCAAAGATTTCTTACCAATCGTTTGATAGCCCCCTGAATTTATATCAATCTATGTATCTATTGAAATAATTTAAAAATTTTACAATCTTCATCTGTGCTCTGGTTTAAACTGCTTATTAAATGTTAATTTGGCATTTTTAAATACTTTATGATAATAATTATTTCTTATCATTTTTCACATAATCATATTGAATAATTTACATAATACGTATATTGAATTGATAGTTTTGATCACATACAATTATTAACGTTTTTATAACTGTACAGAAGTATGTTGTAATAAATTCATAGTTTACACATATGTATTATTGGTATTTATAAATTTTCCGTAGCCAACAAAAGCTTCTATCCAGCTTTTGTTTGTTGAGTCAGATTAATGTAGACAGTTTTCCAGGCACGGCAATCGGCATTCGCATCTAAAGAATCTTATTTATGACCACTGCCTCTTCACACATCCTGAACAGAAGCTCGTATAGAGATATCTCCCACAGTGGAGGAGCTGTAACATTATTAGCGCTGAATGAACATTCCGCAGTGAAGTTTTTTTCTTAAACCTATTATCTGGTGATTTATTAATAATTTATATTCCCTCATATTTCATATGCTTTTTAATTGTACATCAAAAAACTACATTCATAATTAAGAAGTCATATAAATATTAGAGCCCAATGTACTCCTATCTCACATATCCGCACCCAACCAGTGTGGAGGAGTGTGCCTTAGGCCTCACGTAGTTGCAGGAGCGACCTATATAATAGGGAAAGTTCTATATACTATATTCACAAATACACCTTGGTACATACGAGTAGTTTGTTAACTTGCTACTGTCTGCTTTAATTACGGACATAACGCAGTCGTGTGCTAATATTTAAGTACAAATTGACAAAGGATATTTTATATATTATCTACATCTAAGTATAACAATATAACGAGTACCTATATCAAATACCTACCGGACAGATAAATGCTAAACTCAGCAATAAATAACATTCAAAAGACCATAAAATTCATTATTTCTACGAAGGAATAAACGACAAGAATTTCGTCAGTGCTCATCATCAATAATAGCGTAAGAGGCCGATTAATTTGTCAAGCGATATTTCCCTGACAGGATTCATTGAGTAGTATTAAAGTGTAATTCCGATTTCCTCTGAATCAAGCGACCACTGTCCAGTCGGTTAAAGCACCTTGGCTACGCGGCCGCTTGTAAGTGAGTGCCCTTTGATGTTCGGGATACATCGAATGAGTAATATGCACTGTTTCTCGTAAGCTGATAAAGCGCACTTTGTTCTTAGGCGCGTATCGCGTATGAAGTTTTGACATTTGCGTGCTTTTGGAAATATCGTGGGTAAGGTCTACACTGTCCCTAATTTTTTTAATAACGTGTCTTGTACATGATTTATGTTTATTACTCTTGTGTTGCACTTGTGGTTATTTGGCTACATATAGGTAGTAGAGAAATGATGCGGATTAACGGTCGTAATATATATTTGATAATGTTCATACAATGTTACCTACTGTATATACAAAACTACTATGATATTTAAAATTTGTCATTTGAACTTTGATAGTGAATGCTATATTTAATCTGTGTTGCTTAATTGATTAAATTTATTTCCTAGTTTACGCCTATAGCTGACTTCAATTATTAAGAACAATTAATTTATTACCAACAGTTTGCATGCATTGCGTGTTATAGCATTTTACAATTATCACACAACGGTCAGGTATGATCTTTGACAAGTTATACGGTTAATAAGTTTAACAGAGGCGAAAGAAAAGCAAATATTATTTACCATGATTTTAAGGTGCACCTTAATTAATTTGGCAATGTCTACGTAATTTGTTAGGCACTATAGTATACAGTTTTATGATCCATACTTGAAGCTCTGTGCAATAATGAGCGTTACTGTTATCTTTACTCGAACTAAATCTATTTTATGGCATCTAACATGAAAGAGTTGGGTCGGTTTCTGTAACCCAATTTAATTTAATTATAGCTTTATAGTACCTAATCCGGGAAATTTATGGGATTAAAAGCGATGAATGCTATGAAATACGTTTTTTCATTCTAAGAATATTTTGTTTAAATTTTTTAAGCAATTTTTGTTATCATCACAATCATCGACAACAAGCCTCAGGCAAGCGCTCGCCTCACGCAAAAGCAGCCTATAGAGCACAAGCCTCGACTCTCGTCAAACACTCTCATTTTTAACTTCATACTCATAATAGCGTGTTAGCTGAGTTTAAATAAATTCCTTTCAGTGAACGTATACATCACCACATAGTGATCGATTTAGTGGCCCAATTTAATCCATCAGCAACGAAAATCAACTAGGAATTATCAATTCACTGAGATTTAACGAGGAGATGATTGTAAAAAGCAGATTTACAAATTGAAAAACAAAATTTAAGATTCGTTAGTATTTTTAACACGGAGATCATAGAGTAAGAATTCCTACATGACTTCTTTCGTCCAGGAACTGTTATGAACATTTCCAATTACGTTCGTAAAGCAATATTCCTTTTAATGCACTTACTTGTGTTAAAAAAATATAATATTAAATACCACACGTTCTGGCTTAGTCGTCAAGATATGCGATGCAGAAAAAGTTTTTATTTGGACCTAACCTTGTTACCCGTGATTTTGCTCTCGTTGTCAAAATAATTTATTTTGTTAACACGTCATCTCCAACGCTGATTTGATTAAATCGTAATATCCCATGAAAATGATATTTTTTCCGCGAAGAACAGTACCCTATGTCACTCTCCAGACCTCCAACTATCTCCATGCCAAAAATCACATCGATACGTTACTACGTTTTCACGCGAATGAAGGACAAAAAAACCCTTTTTAATCAACCCTGGAGCAGTCTGGTAGAGTATACTCAAGACCTGCTGCAGCTGCAGGAGAGAGCGAACTAAAAGTTGGACTTAAAGGTTTCAGCCATTTCTAATTTACTGCGTAAATTGCATATTTTTAACATTCTTCATTCTCATATGAAAATAGACAAATAAATAAATGGACCTTACTCTATTTGAAATAATGTAACTTCGTGAATCTCCATAAATCAATTCAACAATTCTAACAATTAGGAATGACAACATACAAGCCTTACAGACATGTTAATTTACTAGCGAAATCTATTTAAGTAATTGACCATTAAAATACCTACGTGTTACAGTTTCATGACAGGGACATTGTTGACAAGAATTCTTAGTTCAAATATTGTCTATATTGAAATGTAAATACTCGGGCGAAGCCACGGGTACTAGTTAACGCTAGTTCCATTATAGCTTCATTTCATTCATTGTAGTTGTTTGGAGGGCAGTTGCAGATGATCATAGGCGGCAACTGCTACATGTGACTACTACCTATTCGTTTGTTACTCTCTTCACACAAATAAGAATTGAGAGTTTGATTAAATTTTTTATTCGGTACTACGACATTGTACTGCTTGTCGCAAACTGTATAATCAGAGCGTTGATAACAGACATGCAGTTTAGCACACTGACACAGAACATGCGCATGTCGTAATAGTTTGGTAATAGCCGCTGAGTGTTTACCGTCGCTGTTGACTCTTCTAGGAGATAATGCAACAGACACGATGTTCACAGACTTCACAACATTGTTCAGCGGGTGAACTTACCAATATATGTAATATGTGGGATGAACGGCTGTATGCAAGAGTATACTTTGTACTTAGAAAAAGATACATTCATTGTGTTAATTTATTTATAATCTATGTATATGCAACTTACTTGTTACCGTTTGCGGTAATATCTATGAATAAAAATAATCTTTGTTTGTACTTAAATTACTTTCCGAAAAACCCTTTAACTTCCAATAAAAGTCCTACCGCTGATGCTTCAATTTTGCGGAAAGGAAATTAAAGACGCTTGTTCCGATTTTGGTACAGGCACAATAACGATATACATATTTATATAGGTAAGTTTAAAAAAGTCTTGTCAAAACTTTTAAAAGCAAAATATAAGTTTTTCACATACATAGGTTTTTCGGTATAATTACAATTCTATTCCTGTGAAGCGTTTTGTTACAATGTTTCTCATGAGATACAGCCTCTTATCGCATGACTTCCTTTTCGTCGAGTAGCCAAACAAAACATTGAGATGTTATTGAGAGGAATTTATTCATTTACAACCATGATTTATACAATTTACACATAGAGTCACGGGGTCAAACAGTAATAAAAATTCGGGTAGTAGATGTAATGTAGGAAAGGCATATTCTGACTTTCGTATATACTTACATTTTTTTATAGAAATTTAAATAGGTAAACACTATAAAAGGAATGAATGGGGTCAACGAACTTTGTCGACAATAATAACTCAACATAGGTTTATTGTAAGATTAGATACGATTAACTTTCAATTCTTTCTCTACAGATGTTGGAATTTCCACTAAAATATTAACTATACAGAGGTACCTATTCAATACTGTACGTAATATTATTTTGTCAATAAGCGTGTTGCTTTATTGTTACAGTTTTTTGGTTTGTTTCAGAATAGGAAAAACCACTCGATAGGATTTCAAGAATATTTCGACGTCGTCCGAAAAATAGGACATTGATAATGTCGCTGATCAACAAAGGCGTAACATGATAGTGCACTAATTTGTTTTCATCAAAAATTCCGTAAAATAATTTAAAATGAACAATCAAACATTAATAACTGAATGTGCAACAAGTGTATTGTGAGTGAGATGGAAAAACGGCAGCTTCTTCGCTGGACGAGGAAGTCCTTTTGGTAAGTCACTTGCAATCGTTTAATATATCTATTTGTGTTTAATTTGTATTGAAATAAATTAAGCAGAATACAAATTTTGAAATAAACGCAAGCCACGAATATGATACCTTGTTTAATTATGCAGTAAAATTTATTTTTGTATAATTATTAAACATAAAATAGACAGAGGGACAAAGAAAAGAAAGTAAAATTTAGAATGGTTTATAACTTTGGTAAAAGTAATAAATGTGAAAGAATTATATCAGGACCGTTACCAGTGTAAGTTCCTGGTCTCTATCAGCGATTAAGAAAGATTCTCAACTCTATGGATATTTAAGTATCAAGATCCATTTCAGGTGGTAAAATTATTGAATTAGGTAGCTACTGTCTTGTGCTATGTAACTGATAACACACAATTGTCACAGAACGTGTACTTTACAATGGATCCGTAATGAATGAATCCACAAACCCACGTCGGTGTGTCCACGTCGTTTGCTGAAGCAAACAACAATGTTCTCGTCATACAGTGAACGACGTAGGAATGTTTACTCATAACAAATGTTCAACGAGTTGCAACGGTAAACCTTTTTTCATGACTACTCGAGCCTCCTTCGAGAGTAAAAGTAAACAGAAATTATACGCTCCATTCACGAGAAGAGCACGTGCTGAAGGATTAATAATATGTCAAGCGTGAGTTGAAATTGTGCCTCAAAACATTTTTGTGCAATTTTTGAGTTGCGAGAAGTATAGTTCAACGAATTTAGATACTACATATCTGTTCCTTATATATGGATATTTATAAAAAAGAACAATATATATATATACATGTCGAACCTTAATTTCCGTTTTATATTAATTAATGATTGCTCGTAGAAATATACGAGTATCAATGCCGCTTAGCGAAAGGAATAGGAATAGAAACATTATCCGCTTTGCACAATATTTAACAAGAAAAATTAATACAATCTTGTGTGCACGGAACCCTAATAAAATAAGGTCAAGAGCGATGCACTCACCCCAACATTGTCCTGAGCGCCTGTGAACTCTTTATGGCCAGTATCCAAAGATAAATAACCGGTTATTTTTCTTCGTGACGTATAAACTAGCCCAGCTGTGCTCAACCTTTCCCGATAAATAGTTGATATGAGAATATTCGATGTGTTAGTGTATATATAATAATTGAACTTTGCGATAGGTCACACATATACTTTTCAATTATGAATTGACTCCTGAATCCTAGAGATCGATCAAGGCCTCATTACTATTAATTGACTAATTGAGATTTTCTGACAGTACCCTAAACGAAACCTAGTACCCTAAACTAAAGCACCTGCCCCTGTCCCCTAAACGAAAAACTGATACCTTAGAACATAAATAAAGATACATTATGTATGCGACTGGATGTATATTGAATGAAATATTGTTAGTTTTATTAAACGTAATCGTTATTTACCTTTGACTAATATCAAGCAATCAACGGATTATAAAAGTCATCAATTTCACTAATGATAATTGTCAACCATTTTTATTTGAATAACAACCATAATCAACACATTATATTCAAATTACAAGTAAGTAAATCAGAATCCACGGTCATAGTACAAAACGGTATTTCGAGTCGTTACCATAACTGTTTGCAGCAGCGCTAAATTGTCGCCATTCATATCTCCTATGCAGTAATTGAGATAACTGTTTAGCGCCCTATCAGTTAGTACTGCCTTTGCAGTTGACACGTCGTTAGGAATTAATGTGTCTCTATCATTGACATTCCGGAGAATCTAAATAATATTCCGTTTTTCTTGCTTCAGCAGAGTCTATAATATGCCCATTATTTTTTTGTAAGAGAGAAATTTAATGTCAAGAACAGAATCAAATTTAATATTTTTGATTTTATATCATTAATATGCTATAGAAAAATGTGAAGCCATCAAATGGATTTTTTATACTAATGTAGGTATATTATGTAGTTGTGTAACCCTGCTTAGTATGAGTTTATATTAGGGTGTAAAATGAAAAGACATTAAAAACAAAGTAAATGCAATTAGTATTCGATTAAAAATATGGGAAGCCAATTAATGGTCTGCGGAGCGACTTTATAACGTTTATTAACACGGCCACTTACTCGATAGCAACTTGATACGTTTTATTTTCGGAATAGAATTTTGTATTTTTTAAAAACCCCGTAGTGTAAATAAGAATTATAAATAAGTAATTAGTAACATTTCTCAATTACGGTTGTAATTAATATTTATATAGACGACACAGTAGTGTTTATTAATCAATAAACCGTAAGAAAACTGTTTAAAACTAATTAATGAAGTGTTAATAAGATATTATTAGGATAACTGATAATATGTAATATAGATAGTGGAAATGAAAAAAATTTGAAAATACGAACTTTCATGTTTTGTGATCTAATTAATGGAAAAGTTATTATCCGTAATATTTAAGTTATACACTTCTTATAGTATTTAAGTGATTGTAATTGGTTTGGTATTGTAAAATACATCCGGTAGTATACTTATTGTGTTAACTAACCATTTAAGGATTTAAGGCTGACCCAATTCCAGAATCGGCGAACATGACCGACCATGTACGACCCTTTTAGGGCCTCGCTTACTTGATCTTGTTATGGATGCGCTTTAATTGATTCAGCTTTGGGAATCGAACAGTTGAGAAATTTTAGCAAGGGGCATGGGAACTCGTTGAATTGGTGTGTCATAAAGATAAGGAGCATTACAACCAGCCGTGGAGGGCGATGTTTAACATAAAAATAACGGCGATCGGCACTCAATAAACCACTTAAGATGTTCATTAGGCCACGGGCGATCATCGGCTGATCGTTTTAATGTGGAGTGGAGCGGGTGCGGGCCCGGCGACCTATCGTTACTGCTTCCAACGTCTAATGGAGTTGTCGGATTGCTCAACCCAATGACAACTGCATGGGCGTTGCGATGTAGGGCTAGTCAAATAAATTCTTTTCTCACATCGATCTGGAATTAGGATTGTCCATGATGTAGCGTAGTACATGCGTGATAGGGCTGTCTATATTACATATAATTGTGATCAAGATTGAGTTTTCTATCAATCGGTTTCTACGTAGATAAGCAATCTGCTTTAGCATATTGTTTTTACTTTCTGTTTTCTATATAGTTTGGAAAGAGAGTAATTATTTACAGTACCTACCATCGTAAATGAATGTACACTGCGGAACTCGACTGTTGTTAAAGAAATCTCAACGAATATCTACTGGTGTACTATATAAAAGCATCCACTTGTTTTTTTAGATTAGTGAGAAATGCGATTACTTGAGACTTTGTTATTATTGCGTCAGTTAATATTTAATAATTACATCTTTGTTTTCATTAATTTTTATATTAAAATACGACATTAGAAGGGGTCCGTTCTATTTCTCATTTTGGACAATCAGTCACTAGCTACTCTATGAATATTTGTTCTGTATCTCATCTTGATAAATCGCATGTTTCAACCCTATCAAGTTTGCCCAAATTGAGAAAGCGTGGTAAATTGGAAAGACAAAGCGAGCTCGTGTCGCAGCATCGCACCCACGGAGTCATCGTTACTCTTTCTTGTTTTCTCACACAATGACTTTGTTGATGTTGTCAGCTCTTCGTGTGCGACTGAACAAATTACATGAAGCTTCTTTAGCAAATTACATAGCAATACGAGTTGGAGTTGTAATGTAAATATTATATACGTGGTCTTTGAAAATAAAGGAATTTAACTACATTTGTTCCTTACAAAAATGTTATTAATATGTGTCTATAGTTTCCTTAATACGGCGGCGATGAATGTAAAGTGGTAGTCACCTTTAGGAACATTTTGTTTATAATAATCATCAGTCTAAGATTAGGGAAATTGAGAGCGCAATTAACGTAAATATTGCTTTTTGCTAATAAATGTAGCGTTACTACTTCCGCGGGTGATAAATGTTAATAATTGTAATATGTATTATTTAATAAAGTGCTTTTTATTGTTATTTACAGGGCAGCTGTTGTAATTCAATTTGCGATGTTCGCATCAGCGATGAACGTCACTACGGACTTTGTTCAGGTAGGAATAGTAAACAAGAAATAGTTTATTTTACAAGTAACACGAAGTTTAATTGACACTAATAATGCTATTCAGACAGTTCTGTTTTAAAACTAATTGTAGATGTCCATGGTAGTAGCGGTCGCTAGTGACTGCTGCCTGCTCGTTTACTACTTACTTCACACAATGAACAATAAAAAACAACAATGATAAAATAGTTTTTTAAGAATCAAATTTGGATAAAGTAATGCAAAATCGTATTAGGTGTCAAATGAAATGAAATATTGCTATTAATATGTGCTTAGTAAATAAAGAGGGAAGAATAAATTCAAGTTTTGTTATCGTTAATAAAATATTTCTTTGAAAAATTTGTTCTGAATGCGAATGCAAACATCACTTTACTGCCTCATACCCTTTAAACTCAGATAAAAATATACGAACGTATCTGAGCATTACCATATCGGTTGAAGGGATTATTTTAGCTTGAAATATAATCAATTGTTCATGGTCTAGGTTGACTTCTTGCCGATACGTTTTATTTTAAAACTTTTCAGGTTGTTGAAGAAGCTGAAGGCTATGCTTGGAGCGCTTGGGGTAGTTGGGGTCCGTGCTCAAGAACTTGCGGTGGTGGTGTTTCCGTACAAGAAAGAAAATGTTTATCCAGGTATAATAGATTTCATTCATTATGTACACTAGACAATTACAATAATACATTGATCAGGAACTTAGAAGAAGAATTTAGATAATTTAATGTTACACTACATTATCAAAGAGCCCATCTAATACTCTAGCTAGACAAACTTTTACATACATACAAGCAGTCATGCTTATTTAATAAAGGAGCAGGGACAAAGTAACTCTAATAATTTTACTAGTTAGAACGCAACAGGTAGGTACACCTATGTATTTTTAAACTAAGTATATGCACATACCGATGAGATGGATACCAACTACTCAAATAAATAATATCGCATTAAAATTTGTTAATCAATCCATATTTAGGTATTTAACTTATAATAATACCCTTAAATCTCATCTCATGAAATCTTTTAAAACAACTTAATTCTCGAAGCCAAAAAGCGTGTGATAAAGACACCACTAATCACATTATTCACCCGAGAATCCTCTCCTTAACATGCTGTAGCCAATCTTGTACAGATAAGATACACGTTTCAAACGAGCGGCACTGATTCGCTTAACGTATGGCGGGCACCAAAAGGAAAATTGTAAACAGCGACCATTTACACGCCTATCACAGTAATTGTGATTCACGCAGTTTTATTCTTCAGCATTTTTCTAAGTATCCTTATTATCTACTTATATATTTTGTACTGATGTATATACATTTTACTGAATTATCTGGTGAAATTGCCCGTGAAATTATTGGTATATTGTGACGAATCAAGTTGTGGTTAAATCGATCTCGTACCTAGGTCAAAGGTTGAAGAACGCACGCCCTTATTACATTACGTGTGAATCATGATAATGATATAATAAAGTTTTATAGCATGGTTATTCCTTAAACATTTTTACCTTAAATAGATTATTTATTGTGAATTATTGCCAGTCCACAAACACTATCCATTATCAGCTGATGGTACATCGTACTAATGGAGGATGTTTTACGATGACTGAAGTTACTCATCAATATTCCCGATCTGTTCCCGAAGGATTTGGGACTAGTTCTATGTATTTCTGTTTGATTCTCCCCTATCAGTCGTCATCTCAACATTCACTCTTTTCTTATTCCTATCACATTTTACGTAATTCAATCTTGTTATTCTTTGGAATTCCTCTTCTTTTACACTCATTTACTCTCATGTTTATTTTTGGTACGTGATTTTTATTCCCCATACCATTTTAGTTTCCTTTGTTGCTTGCGCCAGTTTTAAGGTTTCGCTGATATATACGATCATTTATAACCTCATCTAGTCTTTTTATGTTAGTCAATCATAATAACATTTGTACCTTTGTTGTGTATCGTCTGATTACATCCGATTTTTTTATGGGCCAACGCTCAGATTAACACGGGTTCAAATGGTGTATGTATATTTAAAGTGAATGCTTTTAAGATGAGTGCGAGAATGTTGATTGATATAAAATGTAGGTGGAGGTAGCTGCCGATTACATGCTACTGCTACTAATGTGGTACTACGGCCAGGCAGTATTTTAATCCAGCTCGTCTACAGTCTACCAGTTTATCCTAAGAGTGTGTATTTCTATCAGGATAAACTAGTTTAGCCTAGGCTAAACTGGTTTATCCTATCGGCCTTAGGAAGAAGTAGATTAGCCTAGGCTATACCAGTTTATCCTATTGCATGTAGGAAGAATTAGTTTGGCCTAAGCAAAACTAGTTTATCCTGAAATCGGGTTTGGCCGGTAACATATGTATATATTACTTAGTATATCACGTTTGATACTACTATTTAATGCAGAAGGTTCACTCAACATCCTTTATTTAACTTAACAAGTGAACTACTAAAAATGTGCTGTTTCCTTCGATAGTTCTCGATAGATATGGTATTAATATCATGTCCTAGAGTCAATTCGTCGAGTCACCTGACTACACCTTCATACATATTAATGAAACAACCATTACCACGTGTCCGTCTGATAACTCCTGATTATAATAACTGCCGAAAGCATTACCGTTACACGTTACACCGCTGTTTACGTACAAATGAAAGCTTAAACAGATAATGTAATGGCTATTGGATAAAGGATTAATAGGAATAGATAAACCAGACTGCAGTGTATAAGTAGGTCATTAAAATGCCGTCGCTCTTAATTAGAGAAAGGTGGCAGGAGCTTTGATTAATAGCCATCATCATTTTAGGCGATAAGCGATTGATCAGACGGGGGTATTAAAATTCCAACAGGTCAAATATGGAATTAGTGCAGTCATACACGTGGCACTTCTACCTGCATTTTATTAATACAATATATACTTTTTAGGGTATAATCATTCAGTATTTTTAATGTATTAAGAGCTAAAACTCTTTACTGTCACTCCAGTTAAGTATTAAATACATATGAGTTTCTGATACGCCAATTATCCCAACAATCTTCCAATTCATAGACTGCAGGTAAACTTTGGTTCGTAGCTACAAATATTCTTAACTAGCTTACAGTACTTTAGTATCGTTATTGAACAGCATATAAAATGTACTCCTTCATTAAAGACATTCTGTAGCAGTATCCTGCTGTTATGGCAATATAACAACCTCGACAAATTAGCTCCAAAACCATTTGTCAAGGTTCTCTCGTACAGAGTGTTGTGTTAGAGCGATAAAGCCGCAATGAAATATTGCTTTTCGCCTTTATTCCCCTGTTAAGGAAATTCAAAACTTATACTGTAACATTTTTCAATTGTATTGAGTAAAGGTTACGATTAGTGTGACGATGTTGAAAATGATAAATAGTCATGTTTTAATATGAATGAATTCATTCTGCTTTCATTCATTTATTTAAATTAAATTTTGGAACATTTCGAGACACTTCTATCTAATTCCAAAATTAGGCACTAAAACGATTGTGTTATAGTCACCGGATAAATAAATATACATATTTTATACTTTTAATATATAAGATTCTGAGTTGAAAACTCTTGAATTTGAATGTGTTTGCAATAGACATTAAAACATTCAGAGCTGACTGCTGGCTTACAGCGAAAATTAACGTATTTAGTGTTCTTTGAAAGCTTCATTTAGCAAAGAATACCCTGCTTAATTTACAAATGTAAATATAGAAAACATAAATCATATTGTTGTTAAAAATAAAGCACTTGTCGTTTAGTAATATACCAGTTAGACTTTTTTACACTTTCAAACTAGATGAACGTTTAGAAGCTGTATGATGGCGGCGTCGTTAATTTCATTACAGGATTCTTTGTGGTGCCGCGGTCCGTTTTAATCACTGTGATGTATGTTCTTTTGTAGTTTAATTAAAAAGATTTATTGACCTTGTTATTGTTATCGTTACGAAAGATGTACGCGATGATGATTTTCAGTTCTACGGCGCGTAAGGGTTCTGTGCGTAAAGAACATTGAATATTAAAAGTTGTTACAATTTTACATTATAGGTAACATTTTTGTGCGTACTATCACGTGTTTTCAATTTCTTGAAGTGAAATTTATTTAGCGGCGTTGTGTACTTTTTGTGATGGGTGAAAAAGGTTAAACTGGCGCCAAGACACGTGACCTGATCAAAAATTCGTAAGACGGTATTTGAGATATAAATTACGCGTTTGATGATGGCCTTGGCAACCACTGTCATCTAATAAATGGAGTCATGAACGTCACGTGTTAAACTCTTTATTTTTTCACTCCCGGAATGCAACCCGTTGTTTTTGTTTCTCTACAAGGGAATATCGTTATTCTCTTGAGAAATAATAAAATAAAGTAGAATAGTATTCATTCAATTATGTCTTTGTATATTGATGCATGATGCAGAATGTATCGAATTTGTCAACTGTTAGGTTCGTGTATAACGTACTAACATATTGTTATGTTTATTCCTAATATGCATAATAGAAACCTAACGAGGCTTCCCTGTTTCAGATCAAGAGCTGCGCCGGGCAACGGGACTCTACCGCCGCCGGTGGTCACGGTGCGGGTAACGCGTCAGACGCAGGATTGCCTGGGGGTCGCCAACAGATACCACGAGTGCAATATTGCTGTGAGAATTGTGCTATATTCATGAAGAAACAATTAAGGGTTGCAGATACCCACATATGCATGAGATGATGTTGCATCTCCATGAATTCTTGACTAAACTTTAAATACGTTGCTATAAACATACTCCAATGATTACATTACATATTAATGTATTGCTAAAAGGTACTATGAAAGCGTTGAATTCCTGTGCGGTAATACCGTTCTTGGCGATTAGTCAAAACTTATCGTACGTATGTACCTCTTTAATTATTTCCTCCATCTCCTTAAGTTGTTTGCAGTCATTTGATTGTTAGCGAAGAACTCAAAATAAAAACAAAACACAAAATGAGATCACAAATTGTTTTCCCATTACATATCAGCTTTCGATGTCTCACGCCCGCTCATCGCACTTGAACTTTTCATTGCATTATAATTTTGAATTCAATTGTTAAAATTAATCTTTGGTGCTTTTCATTTTTTTATGACAATCTGATTACAACAAAACAAAGTGGTACTTAATCTAATTACTTACTCGCCAACCCTATATTAAGAAAAATAATAACAGTATATTACATATTCGCACTAGGATTGTGATTGCCTGCGGGTACGTAATTAAAATCCTTTCTTAGCTAACTTATTCATCAGAGCTATGTTACATACTCTAACGTTTCTCATTAACTGCTTATTATAGCCCTTCAGAGTTACAGCTGAATTGTATCAAAGATTTTCTTTTGGCGTTGAAAGTATATTATTGAAGTAATCCAATAACTTTTTAAAAAAAATATTTGGATTTTAGATATAGATTTCAAAATTCGCAAAACTAAACACAAATAAATCAACTCCGAACAATGGGGCGTACTCCGCTATTAAGAGCCGATGATTTTTATCAATCAGCACGTTCCTTAATAGCCCGTAAAAGTGTCTGCACACCGTGTAACGAGTAAATTATTGCAGTAAGCCGTTACGAAATTAAATCATATTGTGTTTTAACTGCGTCATGGTACCGAGGTATTAAAAGATACGTAGGTACAATATTAGCATCCTTTAAAATATTAAAAAGATTACACAGTTATTGACTTACTTGTGATATCGTGAACTACGTATTTATAGACCCTAATATGGCATCAGAAATGATGGTACGGTTTCCATTGTACTCATAACAATAATGTTAATAAAAAAATATAAATTAATATTTAGCGTAAAAGTGTTTAAATATTCTTAATGTAGGTACCAGCTTGACGCAAAAGGTTCCTATTTCACAATACCAGCAGAGAATCTAAGCATGGCGTTGTGTATTAAATAAAGCCTTACGTAAGAACCCTTTTTCAAGTTTATAAACGAGCATTAATTAAGTTGCTGCCTACTGTGGCTTTACTCCTTAAGTATGTATATAGCACTCGCACCAATGATTTCTGATTTAAAAGCTTGCGTCGTAAATGTTTCCGTGATTAGCATTGTTCTATCCGACCATGCGAGTTATGGATAATAAAACTAGTAATAAATGTTACATCTCCAATTTATAACCCCTTTATAAGTTGTTTGTTTTGATAATTCATTGATTTATGGCCAGTTATTTTAAGTAGTCGTAAAATGGATTAGGAACGGAATAATCTGTATATGGTTTCATTAGTGTTATTATTTTGTATTATTACTAAGATAATAGATAACTAAGGTGAGAGGTATGTATACTTTATATAAAAATGTATGTTTATCTAAGCTAATATTATTTTACACATATCTAGGTAGTACAATGATATGCAAATAAAAGCAAGTTCAAAAAATTTATGAATATATATATATATATATATATATATACAACAACAACAGTTGTTACAGTAAGCAGTGATAGCCTAGTGGTTTGAAATTCAGCCTTCCACTCGGGAGGTCTGGGTTCGATCCCGGCACGCACCTCT
>DWGJ01000101.1:0-44729 GCA_018246895.1 Aspitha aspitha aspitha | reverse complement strand
GAAATCGGTTCAGTAGTTTCGGAGATTAGCGCAAACGAACATCGTGACACGGGATTTTTGTATATAAAGAAGATATTAAACTGCCCTTTAGTGATATATAAATCGGTACGCTACCTCGGAACCCAGATGGGTTGGTAAGTTAAAATTTATAAGCAAAGTGAAGTTAATCAAGCAATCTTTATTTAATTTGGAGACGTGAATAATACAGAACGCATGGCGTCCACTTCTCACCGCATGCAACGCGAAGCGGCCGCAACCTAACGATTTGGGGAGCAATTAGTCTTAGGAAATAAGGGCTAGATTCGCACAGCACAGTCCAGTACCAACGATATACGTGCTATGTCATTTGTATGCAACCGCAAAATGGTCTTTATAATACAACAGTATCAAAACATTTAAATATCCTTTAAAATCCTTCATAAAACCTCAAATAGGATAGTAGAATAAGTGCAATAGAAAAATATTTATAATCTTGCAATCTCATTAATTTTTATCTACTGTACCATCACGTCAGGTCCTTAACGGGTTGCAGATTGCAACGAGTGCCAAGTATCTCTATCTCTACAAACCTGCTGTGCTTCGTCTATATTCTATTTTCGTCTGCAATAATTCTATTGTACTATAATTGTTTTTTAATTTTCTTGAGAATTTCTTAAAAAAAAAGTTGTAATCCAGAACAAAAGATCACCAAAGTCTCCGCGCCGCTTCGAGGTAACCCCTCCGTTACATTCTCTTAGCGAGTTTGTTACGAAATGTATATCCCGCATCGAGGTAACCACAACTTGTCACCCCCAAGCTAGGGTTGCTACAAACAAATCGCGGGCGTCGCAGCCGCGGCCAGGGCTGCCCACGAGGACGGGCGTGATTGATCAAAGTCGTTTGTCAGGCTCGCGTCGCGACTGCTGCCAGCCCTGCGCAATTAGCACGTGATTCTGGACGTCTAATGCCCGAATTTAGTTTTAATTACCACACCGATTGCTGTGTTGACAATTTTTGACGACATCGATATTCTGATATCGATTAACAAAAGCTTACCAATCGCAACGCGATTTTTAAGAGCGGAACACACTAAATCTGACAAAATGTAAGAACTGTTGTTTTTGTACCAGTTTTTAAGATTTCGATTTGAATAATTCTCCAATCGATAATACCTCACGTATTGCTAAAAGAAAAACCGAAATGCATTAATTATCTTTCCTAACTCATTAAAACGGGAGACGGTAATAATCTCAATATTTAAGCCTCTTAAAACTTCTCGCTCTTAACGGACAACAGAATAAGGGCCTCTTGCGATTGCAAAAAACTTCACAAACTGCTCCTAAGAAGATGAAGCAAAAATATAATTATCTTGTTCGCTAAAAGTTGGAAAAATATACTGTTTAAGTGTCTTTGGAATGTCCAAAATTGGAATCATTCCACGAACGAACGGACGAGCGTACTTAAAAATGTGACTACCCTCTCAAATTATTGAAATATGTATATACAATAAATAGTCAATGGATATAACACACAGTTTCTAACTTTAATTTATTATATCATAAAAAGATTAGAGGCAATAGCTACATATATACATGTTTTTTGTCTACACAGTATCATTGTGTAATGCCAATAATGTAAAATGCAGTTAGTATTTTTAATTATTATGTTTGCTAATATTTAATGTTAAAATTGCCACGTTTCATTTCCGTTATTAAAAACAATTAAAATGAGGTGAATGATAATAGTTTACATAGGTATACGATCACAGATTCATAAAAAACATTCAGTCTTCCCGTTTTCTCTGTGATTTTCTTCTAAAAATAATGAATCAAATACTCGTAAGTGACAAAGTATTTTCAAAAAGGCGCGGCGGCTAATACGAGGGCGTCGAGTTAAAATCTTAAAGAGAACACAAAAAGCCGTTCACGTTCGAACTGTTGAAACACCGTTCATTCATTCAGTCGGCGTATCGCTCGACGAACGAAGACCGAAATAAGTGTAACCGGCCAATAGCAAGGACCTCACGTATCGCAAAAAGGCGAACGAGAGCGCTACGAGGAAATCGAATGTGTGTCTTTTGATGGGAAATTGCGGGTAAATGCCGGAGATTTATGAACAGCCCACCAATTTTGAGTGTTCTATGTATGTTTTATTTTCATCAAAGTTTCACGTACTCAATTGTGCGCGTGTGCGGCGTGCCTTATAATCGCTGTATCCGATGTTAGTTAGCTCAAAGGTTTCTTTTATTAGAATGCATTGACTTTGAAACATTTTAATCACTTTAGGCTCCGAGTTAGACACTCTATGGTGGAATGGTTGTATGGCAGGAACTTTAGTAGGGACATCATTGTCATTAAGTCATTATCATCAACTGTTTTATCGTCCCACTGTTACTTACGAATCTCTTTTTCTACTGAGAAGAGGTAAGGTTGTATAATTATAAGGTTGTATAAATATATACCACAGTGGCTAATTGAACTGGAGCGATTTATCACGACTAATTATGTACAACTATAAGTCTACATAATAACATAAGACTACCTCATTTCACATATTTTTATGTTGAAAAACTTACAAGATTTGAACCCCAAACTTCTTAAAAGGCAACGCTGAAATCTAAACTGCCAGTTACCACTGTTTTTTGAAATTGGTCATCTCATTCTAAATTATGTCGTCCATCTTCCAGCGCGCACGTATTTAAAGTCGCGTAAAACGACCGAAAAAATTACCTCACAACATTTCCACTATAACTTTGGAAATTTACAAGGCAATTAAAATAAAAAATGGTCTGCATCCCCAGCACACCACCCCTTTAATTATGATTTTATTTTTTTTGCATTTTTTAATGATAATAAATTCAGGTGGCGAGGCGTACCAACTCCTACATTATGTAGGTACGTGCACTTTTGTTTTTGTTCGAAGACTTGATCACCTTGATAGAATAGAACGTTTTAATTATTGACAGTTACTTATTTGACAAAAAACTGTGAAGTGTTTTATTAAAGCCCGTTGTTGTGTCATCGGTCCGTCGTATGTTGACAGGTAGCATGTATACTTGTGATATATAAAGGACGGATATTCATTTATCTCTACATTTTAAATTTACCTTTGGAATTATAATTATTGTTTATTGATTAACTCTATCATTCTTACTGTTTGTCCCCGAACTTTTTATCGTGTAAAATGAGTATGAAGAAGGGTTGAGGTCACAAAATACCACAACGGCCAGGTAAGGGTTAAACGTATCAATATTCAGATAACATCATGAAGAACACTGTACGTTTTCTCTTTGTGATTTCTTAATATCGGAAGTGCTTGCTAGTATGTGAATTCGAGCCCTCCCAAGTAAGAGACTTAATCTTTAAATCATGGAGTAACTTTAATAACAAAGCAGTATATCAATTTTTTAATGGTTATAGAAGTTAAGTGTTTCAGCCTATTTACATTGTTGAGTATTTTTACTTATTTGTAAACGAATTTAAGCGGTAAAGGTTCTATTATGAAATCAAATTAAATGTAAGAAAGCAACTATCATAACACTAAAAAAATATCGTCAGATGGAATTAGTAATCTAGTCATATGAATAAATAAGCCAATTAATACGTTATATAGGTTCGAATTAATTAATTTTAATTGGGCTTTTGGATTTGATTAACAAAAGTTAAAAAAGAAATTTTGTATTCAATACGAGCTGAATCTCGGTATAATTTTAAAAAATGCCGATACGTATCTGAAAAATTAATTCGTTCGCGTAACGCGGGTGTATTTTTGAATAAACCCCTAATCTAATTAACGCAAACATAACACCCTCTCATCGGCAACGTTTGAAAGGAGCGCCGATACAAATTGAACGGCAACCGTATCGGCTCGAAAAAAGCCCCAGCGGCTAATGAAAAAACTACACGCAGCCAATATTTGATGAGAGCCAATTTAAATGTTCGTCCACTTGTAGACATCGCATAGTTCGCTCCCGACTGTACAGTACAGTTGCACATACGGGGGAGGGGGCGACGCCCGCCGATTGCCGAAAAAAAGAAAAAACGAAGAAAAATAAAAATGGCCGGCCTCCGTGCGCGCGGCAAAAATGCAGATATAATGCCCGTAATAATAATAATAATAGGCGATCGGCGGCCGGACCGCAGCGCCCGCCCCCACCCAATTTTCATTCAAATGTGCTTGGGTTTTTTAAACTATTTTTTTTCCGATATTTTTTCGGGATTTCCATTAGCAATGCGACTGTCGGGGAGGTCGCGGGCCGGTCGCGTTGTCTGGCTTCAATGGTCGCTTTGTTCGCGCCCTTTGTGCCTTGCGCTTCGCGAACTTGTCAATTTTATTTCGACTTTGTCAAGGCTATTGTGCCAATTTACATTTGCGGACACAATAACACTTGTTGTGCGTTTTAGAGAGTCTTCCACTTGTGGGGGGAGCCGCGGCCTGTTGGAATCCCTTGGGTCAAGCTTTTATCGATTATGTACTGGATGTTTATGTGCAATATTGCTTGACATTAGAACATTTCTTAGTATAAAAACAAGTATGATTAATTTTAAGTGAAACAATTTTGACACAAGTGTAACTAATGGTATGGTTGACTTTCGAAATTCTCGGTTTTTTTGCCGGTGGCGACGCGACAACGCCAAGTGTAATGCTGATTTCGCAATTCCTATTGCGTTATATTTGTCCTTTGAATCTTTTGAATTCGCCCACATTCTGACCGACTGGGTCAATTGCTATAAGTAAATATCAATTGAAACGCCGCTTTTTGCGTTGTGGGAATTACACACAGACATACATAATATGTATATTCCAACTGGCTTTTTTATATACATTACTATACATTTTAATTAATTAATATACATTTATTAGGCATATTAATTACCCAAGATTACATAAGGTATCCTATAAATACAGTAGTATTATTTATGTGCCAGACCGGATTTTTGTCGATTGGTTAGATACCGGGACTGCTAAGCCGGAGGTCGTGGGTTCGATTCCCAAACAAAACAAACATTTGTTGTGTGTCTGAATGAAATAAAAATATCTATTAAGTGTGAAATTATTGTTCTTATACATAGTTAGGCATCTGAAATTTTAAGTTTAAGCTCTTACTATTTATTGGTTTTTGAAAATTCTATTTGCAAACAAAAGCTAGTGTTAATGTAACGTTTTAAGAAATGAGCTGTACTCTACTCGCTGCTTTCTGCCTACCCCGCAAGGGACCTGGCGTGACGATATGATGATGATGATGTAGAGCTGTACTTAAATGAGCTTTGTTCCACCGTTATATAATTACCATCTCTTAAGGAACAATCTCAACGAACGCCTTAAGTCTTCGGCAAGAGATCTGCTGCATTCGGAAACTTTCCACATCTGAGCTCATTATTGCGCCTAATTACATTACACTGAGCTGTAATTAGGTGCAATGAGGGACTTCCACATTGACTGGGTGTGTGCTATTCGTGGTCAAAGTTTGTAACAAAACCACCTGAACGAAAGACACCATTCCACTTCACGGCACCAACTCCCTCGAGATGTTTTAGTGCGAGTGGCTACTGCTCATTAACGTGCCTAATGACATTCTTCTAGCGTAATTAAGTATTCATGTAATGCGGCCCGTTCGATTGACCGGGACACAGCTGTCGTGTTTGAATTTAGTACACGTAAATATAGTGTGAACAGACCTTTGTCAACTGTCAATTGTTATAATCAAACAATCATAAAAGCTAATCTAGGTCTGCTATGCTATCTCATAAAATCCATGGTGTTATATGCCAAATTTCATGCGACTTTTAAACGCCCTTGGTTTCAAACCGCCGTTTAATACCGTGTAGCATAGATTTAATCCGCTAGCGATTAATAGGAAAGTAGGTACGTTACCAATAGTAATAATTTTGATCATCTTTCGATGATTTGTTAGATGATGTGTACTTAGAAGATGCAGAAAGCGCCTACAACAACTCTTTCCGAAATCTTGAGCTTCGAATGAAGATAGTGATGAAAAAATAGTGCAGCACAAGTAAATTAAATCTAGGTTTTTTTATTTATCTGTGGTCGTACCGTTTCAATGTCACGGGCAAATGTATTGAGGATGTGTTTCAGAACACGCGATCAACGAGTTTCAATTGAAACTAAAATGACAATTCAATTGGTATTTTTTTTTCTAAACAGGTTAATAAACGAGAAGCCAGTAATGTTTATGCAGGAATAATACCCTTAATTTCTGTTCTTTCGTATATTCGAGAAAACGCGTCAATAAATTGACTCGATTTGATATTTGATGGTGTTACTAAAACCTTCATATGTATGTAAGTATAATAATATGTACCTACTTATATCCAATACATGCAACAAAATTTATGGACACTATTAAAATCTAAACTTCTAACTATACCATGATATGTTAAGAAGGAATATTTTTTTTATTAATTAAAATCTAAATAAAACTAGTAAAAATCATTCAAACCGCTACATAATTAATTTCAAAGACAATAAATATTTTTTTTCTCATCGCATCCATTAGTCCATCGCTTGTAGTAGCGCAGTAGCACCCACAAGTAAGTTCACCCCTAACTTGGGGATGCGAAGCTTTTTAGCGGTTCAACTTATTTTGTAGCACTTTCAGCGACTCGGCTGAGCTTACCCTTACCCCTTAAAGAGACTCTAAAACAAAACATTTTCATGTGAATATCTTTTATAAAATCACATACAAAATTCCTTTGCGCGTATTTGTAATTCTTCTCACCATTAACGGCCGGACCTATTTTGATGAAATATGTAGGTACTCTAATTAAATATTTTAAAATTAAATATGTAATGTTTGTTACGTAAACTTTACCATTAATAAGTTTTTAATTCGTAGTGACATTTTTAAATGTAATTGATGTATAATATATATGTATATCAGAAAAAAAAAGGATTTTGTGGCCATTAATTCCCGTTTTAATATCAATAAAACGCGATCATACAAAACGTGAACTCATACAGAGTGTATACTTCAAGTATTAAACAATATATCAAAACAACATTTTCTTAGATTTCCTTTTAGAATTATATTTTCTTCAAATATTTCTTGCAAGACGAATGTGCTATCGTGAGTATTGCCAAACATCGATGCCATAAATCGATGTACAATGGCCGCCAAGATAGTAAATAGGATTACTTCAGTCTCGGAAACTCCTTGAGACCGATGAGAATAAGTGGCACGCACACGAGAAATACATACATACTTCTATTTTCATGTATAAATGATGTTTTGTGTTCTACAATTTGTAATGGATTAACGTATTATTTATATGCCATAAAAGTTTTTTAAAATAAACACATTAGTTAGTCTAATTTGTCTTATTGTAGTGTAAAGTGGATAAGTTTGTATGATTTATAATGTGTGATACGTATAAAATATTTTATTACAACATATAATATACTGCTATCTAATTTATATACAAATAGGCAAGCTTGTTACCTGACAGCCGATATCTCATTTATCATACCGCCGTTTCAATATTAGCCGCTAAAATGGGCTCTCGGAACAGCTGTTTAAATGTCATTTGCGTAAAAGTTCACCGAACAAAATAGAGGGAACATCGCTAACGAGTGTTCGCCCGGTATCGTGGCCGGTGTCCGACATCTCTAACACGGCCGTTCCGACTCGTCCGGGCCACGCGTCCGATAATTAACATAATGCACTTTTTCTCCTTTTTGCACTTCCGTTTGACACTCCATCACTCATGGAAATTCCATTCCAATGCTACGAGGGGTGAGGCGGGGTGGTCTTCGCATCCGCGCAATGGACATGGCGGTTTTGGGGAGTGGGCGGACGAAAAAAAGATTGTTAAAAAGGCTGCCCCCGGCGCGCCAGTGTGAGTGCGTACGGGTAAAAAAGCGCTTACTAATCGATACTATAGATTCTGAGGCAAGTAGGTTGCGCGCTTGCCACGGCGATTGGTTGGGTGGATCGTTTCCGATTTTTTTCCAGCAGGCTCTCTAACGAAGCGGTGGATGTTTAGGCTCTCGCAATCGCGAGGACCTTTTGAGCTCGCCTCCGTTTCATCCCGCCCGCCTAACTCGACGGTCAACACTTGAGAATTAAGCGCGCTTATTCACACTTAACTCTGTCCTCGTTCGGTACAGGATTCACGCAGTCGCGTTGCTGAGACAAAGGTTCAATGAATACGCTATAGGTCATCGGAACAAGTTGTTTCGCGTCTAATTTCTACATTTGCGATGTACCGATAACACTATCGCAGTACGGGGACGATAAAATATGTTTGATTTGTTTTGATGCATTTCAAAATAAATTCTTGATGAGAGTTCGTTGTAATCGTCTTATTGTGCGAAAATAATAATACTTAAAATTATGTTTTTGATAAGTGCAGACGATTTGAGGAAGATGAGGAAGAAGATGAAACGTTTTGCACGCAGTTAAATGCATGCAACTCTATGCTTAAATCGATGCAGTCAAAACATGCTACATGGAGAAATATGCACACATTACATTTATTAGTTAATACTACGTGAATGAAATATTATATCAATGTAACTAAATACAGACAGACAGCAATTCACGCGATGTTGTGCTGTATCTAAGGAGTGGTAACTTAATACTCCGGTACATGGAACGTTCCAACTTAGTGTTTTCGTTCGAAACGTTATATTTAGTGTGATCTATTGGATGATCAACAAAGGCTTTAAGTCGAAATTTGTAAAACAAAAAATTCTTTGCAATAACACGACGTGGATGTACCCTCTCACCTACTTCCGTTGTAAAAGTTAAAAATAAATTTTTAAACTTTGAGATACCTTAAGAATATACGTAATAAGTGGGTCGCTAATAAAGCGGAGAGGCCGCTAAGTAAGGCTCACCTCATTCTTGAGGCTTGAAGCCTCTCAGCAAGAACCTACTTTTTCTGTCAACTAACAAAATAACAATGTGTTTTATAATAAAAACGAAGGTTTAAAGCGAGTTTAAGTAATCATAAAAATGCATTGAAGTGTTATATTTAACGTTACATACAAATTCACACAGTCATATTTTATTTGCAAACGAGCAGGCAGCAGTCACAAGTGGCCGCTGCCGCCCATGGACATCTGTAACCGACTCCTAACAGGGCTGTAGGGACTGTTAGTGTGAATTTAGTTAGTATAAGGTGTTAATTATGTTATTAGGTGTTATTCAATTCTTTTTTACTGTTCCACTCTTGGATACAAAACTACTCCCATTATGAGACAGTTTAAGAAAACACATGTTTACTGTTTGCGTTATTCCGCCAAGCATCAATAGATGGAGTTGTACCTACACACCTCAAAATTGATTTAAAGATATATGTGTATATGTATGTACTTTCTCCAACCGTATCTAGATGGCGTTGTACGAAACCTAAAACGTGGTGTTAGGATTTTTACGCCATACATATATGAGTACGTATGTATGAGTATGTATGTACAAACGGCTGTACGAACTGATTCCAAATTTGTCAATTAAACTCTTGTGCTTGTAATCGATCAGCTGATACACATACGATATACTCTACTTATATGGGTATTTCTTTTCTGTTTTGAAACATGCTTTTTTGTACTCGCATTCAGCATTGTTTTGATTTCGCGTGTCCCCTTCTTTCAAATTCAAATTCAAATTCAAATTCTTTTATTCATTATAAGGTATATAAGTACATACACTCAATGAAGGTCATGTTTTAGTCATCTCAAGTCTTTTTGCCCCTCAGGCTTTGGAGGTGCATAGTAAGGTAAGATACAATACTCACCTCATGTTTGAGGTTGATAGGCTCCTGCTGCGGCCGAGGCGGCGAGTGCCGGCCCCCCTCCGCGCTCTCCAACATATCAGCCTCGCATCCCGACTCGTCTGCAAAAAGGGAACATTACATATTTTATTAGTATTTGTTGCGTATACGAGTATGTAACGCACGGGACCTCTTACACGCTTTACTCGTATATTTAACTGTGGGACCATCGCATCGACGCAAATAATAGTGATTTTATATTTATTTATTTATTTATAAAAACTTAACCTAGCCTTACAGGTCAACCTAATTCGCTAGGGAAGCTACTTATTAATATGTCATTACACTACAATATTATAATAAACAATTACAGTATCTGCAACCTCCGTGAACTCATTTTTTTCTTTATTTTTTCATTTTTTGTAATCTGTATACTAGAAATAGATATTGGCAATAAGCATTGCATACTTTTTAAGTTGAAAAGAAAAGCAATAAATAACAATGTTTCCTTATCGAAGTCAAACGCATTACAAGCATCGGGGGTGACTTAAGTTGTCCAAATACGATTCATTTGTAATACGTGAAAGTTAAATATGTACAATACAATACGATACAAATATTATTTATTGTACGCCATAAAATACAGAAACAGAATGTACATAGGTATTCCACACATGGAGGGCACCGGTGCGGTCGTAGAGATCCCGGAGTCCGCCACATAACGCGTGGTACAGAGTGGGTTTTGATGGGTAGAAATCCCACATAACCCGGCGACTCTCCCAAGGCATCGTGGTACCTTTTGAAGGTTCCCCCTGTCACCAAAAAAAAGGTATTCCACACATAAGCGTTCGACCGCCGAACATTGAACTCGACGAGGCCAATAAAAGAAAAGGCAATCCCGACCCCTCAACACCCGTCGGTAAATAGGTCAAGATCAGAGATTCAAGAGGATCTGATTTTCATAAAGACAGAAACCTTGATAACACGAAAAAACTAATAATGTCCACTAAGTTTAGACCTCATCCTACCGTGAAATCGGCCCCGTTAAGCGATGGATTTAGCCAAAAAAATTCAGCCTATTCTTGCATCGATTAGTTAGTTATTCTTAGCTTATATATCGTAATTAATATATAAAGCCCTGCCATTTATCTTTTTATTCAAGGCAAACATACGGAATCCTTACCATTAGATGTATCTCTTAACAGAATCGTTAACTTTGTGTACGATTTGGAAGAGGCTTTTAAAAAAGAATGACATATGCGGTAAGGGTTTACAGCCTCTACAATTGATACGTCTATTTCACAATTGTAGCTAACAAGAAAGTCATTTGCAAATGCCTAAGACGCTTAGGATTTAAATTTGTTGCTTGTAGCGAGGAAAGAAGAAACACACTGATCCGTCAAGAAGGTAACATGTGGATGCTTCTCGAATATTCTCGGTCACCGTTAAACATTCGACTGGATGAAACCAACAAAAGAAACGGCGGTCCTGACCCGCTCAACGCGCGTCGGGATATAGGTCAAGACCCGAGTCTGTCGGAATTCGGAAGGAAAATTCCCGCTTATTTACCTGAGGGGCGACTTTACGGGTCCGTGACGTCGCGTGGAAAGAATCCGGGGGTGTGTTGGGTAGCTGCGGCGGGTTTGTTTTGCGGTTTTTGTCCGATAAAGCAGCGCACATGGATTGGTGACCTTGTTCATTTTAACTTTCATATCGAGTTGTTAATGAATCTTCATGAGCTAATAGCGTCCATTATTGTTATAATCACTTTCAAACTTTTATCGATAGGCTCCATATAAACCAATATGAACAAAGAGTTAACGTTTTAACTCACTGAATTTTTATTTTTTTCCAAATTGATCGTAAATGAATTTATTATAAACTGTTTCAAAATGGCTACCAAAGTCCTCGATTTATTATACAAACGTAATAATGATTAATGCCAAGTAATACTTAACCACTTAAAGCATCGACACAGACTTTTTCTAGGCACGTGTAGTCTACATTAGGACAGAAATTGAAAAGACATTCGGATAATTGCTATTTTCTATGGGATTTTGTGTGACCTCAAAACACTTATCATCATGTTACAATATGGGATTTTTTCATTACAACGGCTATTTTTAGAAATTTTCAAAAAGTACGCAAACACATTTTTGGAATGTCTGTCGGGTCAGTTACTATTTTACTAATATCGTATTAAATTACTCAATCACAAACGTTGACTGTAGAATCGATGCCACGTTATTATGGAGTATAATCGTTTCTTATGATATTTGGCTTCTCCCATATAAATAAGTAAAACCAACATCCAATTCAATTTTAACTTCAGATGCTCCCTTCCAGGGAAGATGAATACATGTATCCGTTTGAGTGTTCACGGTAACAGCTGTTTTAGATATTCTGAGAAGTATTTTATATTGACAAAAGCTTTTCGCGCAGTTTTGCCCGCTCAGAAAACAGATTTCTAAAAACCAATAAATGTACTACGAATGAGTTATAAACAGAAAGAAGAAAGAATGTTGATAAAGAAAATGTTGCACTCTATTACTCTCCGTCCAAAACTGAGCATTGTTTGAACAAAACCGCAAACTAAAGAAAATAGAAGCTGAAATATCCAAACATTTACGCTATCCCATCAATCGCTAACTAAACAAAATGTATTTTAGATATTGAAATCAATAAAATGCGGAATTTTTAAATAATAACAACAATGTAATGCTTATGTTTGGCTAGTGAGGTCACGTTGACATACAAATGTGATATTAACAAGACACTGACAATCAAAACGCATCATTGAACACTTACTAACAAAGACGACGTAACAACGTATCGAGTAAACGAACAGCGCCTTCGTTCCTTCCAAAAGCAACACACGACGCGAAGAACAGACGGCGCTGCGCTCAAATCGACACCGCCAAGCGAAAATGAACCGTATCGATCTCACGGAGTAAGACAGCAACAATCATTGTAGTACAAACACTCGAGGCTAAGCATTGCGAACTGATGCCAAAATGTAGCCGTCGAATATGATTGCTCGTAATGCGGCGGTGGGGTGGGCGGGGGTGCGTTCGCCGTGCTTCTGACCGAGCAGTAAGTCTGGCTTAATCCTATCGGAAACGCGGGCCCCCATTGAAGATCGGGAAGGACGCACGCGGTTACAGATCGGGCGATATATCTCGGGATATCCGAGTTTAGTTAACTTTATCACTGAGTGTATAGGTATCCGGCTGGAAGGACCAATGTTTAGGCTTATTATTATTGATTTAATTGATTTTAAATATGTTCATTCAAGTAAAATAAAAGCTGTTGGTTCACTCTTTTATTGACATATTTTTACATTGACATAACAAAACAAATAAAATATATTGCTTTTTTAATATTTAAATTAGAACTGAAGTCTGAGTACGCCCAATAAATGTTGTGTCCGTGTTAAATAACTGTTATTTCGTTAGATTCGATATCGTTAATGAACTTTTTCATTGTGTTATGTTTTCACACGCGTAACAACCGTTTAAAAAGTACGAGTAGCTTACGAGGAAGTAATTTGTATGGGAATTCGTTTAAGAGTAATAGAATGATAAGTATCTTCTCTTTATTGTTCGTTATTTATTGATCGTGCGCTGTTTGATGAAAATAGTTGTTACAGGTGAAAGATATTGTGCGCCAATCATTGTTTTACTACGTATGTTACTTATGTTTGATAATAAAAGTTATTACAAAATAATATTTTGCTCAATCCATATTTTACATATAGAACTTGCGTTATACATACATACAGTCACGTCAGGTCCCTAACGGGGTGGGCAGAAAGCAGCGAATGCCAAATATCTCTGTCTACATTAGTCAATCTCTTCATAACTTACGTTATGTTTGAAGACAATAGTTATTACAGAAAAATATAAGCGAAACACGTGACAGACGCTAAGCATACGAGCGCACAAGGCATTATTCGCGACGCAATTCCATCATGTCCGCAAACCGTCAGACTTATCCGCTCCTCGTCCGCTCTGTGTCGCCGCACTGCATCTAGGCGGAGGGGGGACATTACAAATTAATAGCACAAAGACCGGCCACAGATCGCCGCTGCGAAAATTTACAGGCACCAGACACTTATACTGCTCTACAGAGTATAAAGGCAAAGCTTACGTACGCTGTACGTTGAGGCGACAACTACAGGCGCCCACTGTTTTATTGCCTGTAAATAAATTCTCTACCTCCGGCGATTAGAGGCATTGTTTTATGAACATTTCAATATGTCAATACGAATGATAATAACGTCGAAAACCGGAATTTAGGTAAGGAAAATTTACAACTTTTCTACGCGATATTACGCACAGTGTGACTAGAAAAGTTTAACACATTTGTCGCATTCGTTAATGTATGTAAAAACAGTTTAAGTTACAGAAAAGTAAATAGATTCAGTGATTCATTCGGTTATTGAGGTCATCGACCTTAACGAAATTATTCGGAGTTCTTTCTTTCAATGTTATTTATTTAAATGAATTACAGAAATGTTAACAAAACTTTTCACCTTTTATATTATTTTTTACAACATAAGTAACTGATTTGTGTATTTTTTATATCTTATGAGGCATGTCAATAATTTCAGACAGCGTTTTAATAATTTTTGTGAATTATTTCAAATGTGCACTAGTTGCAGTAACGACTTAACATCATATTACTCGTACATTTGGGTATTAACGATTGCTATGTATATAAAAATAACTGAATTTCGATTGTAACGGCGTCTTTGTACATTCAGTTGCGGGAATGTTGTTATAGAACTAGTTAGTTTTTTGTTTTCGTTGATCTAACCATACATATTTATATTCAATGGTATTCCCCGAGGCGGCAAAGTTTCTTAGTCTTTTTTTGGAATCATTAACGCATGTTTTAGCAATAGATATTAATTAAACAGCAGCTGATGCCTTGATGTATAAACGTTAATATTTTCTAATTAGGTATGATGAATTTGTACATCAGTTATATTTTGCTTGGTTATAGAACTCATACGTTTTGAAGTAAAACTTTAGTGCTGACTATTCGTTGATTTTCAATTCTTTACAAAATCATAGCGATTTTATTACGTTATTCTTTTTAAATCTTTAAACTTATGCAATAAATATGTAAATATTTAAGACCACTATTTAGAAGCGTTGATGGACGTTTCTGTTCGCGTGGTTGTTTCGCCACATGACGGATTAAATTCAGTGTTGCCGTTATCAATTTACACATTTTAATACGGAGAGCACGATTTCAAAACAATCGCTATCACGGGCTACCCCCTACCCTACATTCGACGCCGGCCACCCCAACGCTCACGTCCCCTTCTCGGTTGCAAGGCACCGCTAGCTGTATAGTACGCATTAGCGATGCTATGTCAACGATAAGTCCTGGGCATGCCTTAAAACTTAACGACTTATTAAACTGCACTAATGATGCGTTATTCCCACTGTCTTGAAACTAATGAATAATAACTAACCAACTCAAGAATGATACTAACTAATGATTACTAATACTTATAGTTTTTCGGACACACGGCCATCTGATTCTGACAAAAGCAAATGCTTCATTTGCAGAAGAGACATAAAAAGGTGGTGGACTTCGCAGGTTGGACTAGTATCTTTGTGTAATGCTAAACCGAAGGACATGGGTTCGATTTCCACCCAGAAGTTAATGAGTGAGATGAGCACATCGGTTTGTTTTGTGTCTAAGTGTATTAAAAATATCCTAAACAAGAATTACTTATATAGTATGTGTATGTATGTTTTATAGGTATCTGATTACCGTATTAAAGGTTGAGTGTGGGTAAAATGATATACCAATATAGGTATTATTAGAATTAATTAACGTAACTAACACTAATAGTTCTATTACCTAGAATTAGTCAGTTCGAAGTACATACTTACGGTCGATTCTTCGTTTGATTCTTTTATTACGTAAGAAAACTTGTGAATTGCTTAAACTGTTTAGATGTAACCTGTGTTATAATTGCTGCAATAATTAATTTAATGTCAATTCTCTTACTTTCAAAGTAGAATTTCCTAAAAGTACACTGTGATTTGGGTTGTGATATCAAACCGGTCAAACCTAAGCCCTATCCTAAATTTAATTACCCTCCACGCGTCTACCCATTCGGAGTTGTAATAGTTTCGATCTGCAAAGCGTTAGCTATCTTTACTTGAAGCCGTTTCGTTTTCTTGTTTAGTAATGATAGGAAGCAACTAGTTCGCAGGTAATTTGTAAATTGCAGCATTTTACGTAGAGACTTAATGTAAAAAAGGAAGGTAAAACTATGATGAATGTAAAAGTCCAGTGAGAAAGTTATTGATACTTTGTCACTGCCAAGCCTTGTGGATAGGGTCTAGACAATTCTATTACTTTTACCTACGTAGTATGTCCTTTATATACCTACTAGCTGTGCCCGCGGCTTCGCCCGCGTGAAAATTAATATTCTTTCATTTTTGCAACATTTGTCGTTGCTGTTCCAGTCCTATTAGTCATAGCGTGATGTTATATAGCCTATAGCCTTCCTCAACGAATGGACTATTCGACACAAAATTAATTTTTCAATTCGAACCAGTAGTCCCTGAGATTAGCGCGTTCAACCAAACAAACTCTTCAGCTTTGTAATATTGGTATCTATACTCTTCTGTTATTCTTGTAACTTTTTACTACATATATTTACTCTTAGTTATATCATAGCGTGACGTTCTTAAAACAGTTTTTTGATAGATTATTCTGTAATTAACGCGGGTGAAACCGTGGGGCACAACTAGTATATTATAATATTAGTATAGATTACATCGTAAGTAATTGAAATTGCATTTTCGTTTTAAATAACAAACGATAATATAACTGTATCAGACATGCGGCTATCAGACCTAACCCCCTACCCTATATCCAGTCACCCCCTTCGTCCACCTCCGCCTGAGTTCCGTACTAATCGTATGTGTTCCATTTAAGATCTGAGCAATGTCAACGAACCGTGCTGGAGTTGAAATAGTTCCCTCAGTAAAATCACATTACTCAGCCATCGAATGCTTAATGTTTCAAATTTTATGTTATTCAAATCTGTATCTACTGATGTTTATACTCGTTAACTTGAATACCTATACTAATATTATAAAACTGAAGAGTTTGATTGGTTGAACGCGCTAATCTCAGGAACTACTCGTTCGAATTGAAAAATTGTTTTTGTGTTGAATAGTCCATTTATTGAGGAAGGAATGTAACTTCACGCTAAGACTACTAGAATTGGAGCAGCAACGGCAAATATTGCAAAAATGGGAAAATATTGATTTCCACCAAGTGAAGCTGCGGGCACAGCTAATGATAAATAAAAGTTTTGATATGCACTATTGTATACTAAACGGATGGTTTTGGGTTGATCGTAACATGTAAAGTAAATTAAAGTTAATTTTAGTAGGGTTGATAATTAATATTAATTACGGTAAAATTACGTTGCGGCAAATACATAATTCTGCAACACTTTTATATGTATGCATATTTGTGCAAATAACGTTTTGAATATAAATAAAACAGTATTTTATCAAGTTCCGTGTTATATTTGATACCTCAATCTTTACGGTCCTTAATGACATAAGGCTTAGCGCACAGTGCATTTAGTGGTTGGTTTTAATAAAATGTATAATATAGTAGAAGTCTGAAATATCTAAAGCATACGATTCCTATTTTATTACCAGCTTAATCCACTCCCAGCGTTTACCTATAAAATAGACTAATTATTTAATAAAAACCGGATCTTACTCAACCATTTACATGTAGAAAAATATCATTATCTATTTCAATTATAATTGTATCGAAATTTTATTGATTAATCTGTCGTACAATAAAGGCTATAAAGAGTACAATTGATCACTTGTAACGGATTCCGGAATTCTTGAAACAAATTACATTAACAGGATCGAAACCATTTTGATTGACACGTAACAGGAAGAAATCTTTAAAAATCTTTTGGTATCTCATCAGCTGTTCGAAATGTTACAAGGAAAGATAAAAACTTGAATGACAGCGAACGAAACGGAAGATTCTTAATGTTCTGTCTCGCTCTCGCAAAATAGTATGAATGACACTTTTAGAGTTATGTACTTACACTACAGTAATAGGTTAAGAATCTCTATTGGAGCGACATGGTAGAAGTAAGGGGCTGTCCACAGTAGGGAAACATTAATTGGTGACATAAAAATATGGAAATGAAACATTGTTTAATGGTATTTAATCATTTATTGTATGTTATACGCAGCCACGTTTATGCGTAACGTTGAAGACAGCAAAATTGTGTTTCTATTTGATAATCGTCAAATCCATAAAACTGTTGTCATACGAAAAAGCTATGTATAATCCTACTTTCGGTTTAATCTAAGCCAAAACTCTTTTGTTTCGCGCATTTTCTATTCGAATATCATTCGAGGCTTTAACTGCTCCTCTACAAAAGTAAGCGGACAAATTGCTTCTAAAACAACAAAAGCCGACCGGAAAAATTCACAATCGCACCGAATCATTAATCTCAGAAACAAATGGAAATCGGCCGACATCTGCTATACTGGCTCGAAAAAAAATGGCGGCCATAGTCGACAGTTGTCACGTTATTCTCGACGGGATTAATTAGAAATGCGATTAAAAGCAAACAAAACAGGGAATGGTGAACTTAAATTAATGAAAAATTACCACCCTCCGTGAACACTCGTCAACTCTTTTTTTTACGGGGTCGCTCCCGCGCATTAAGCGGCTTTAATTTGAATTCGAAATTAGAATTACGCGCGCTTTATAATTATTGTTTTTTTCTGCCGGCGACTGTTGATATCTAATTCACTGGTTCATTATTCCGCGACCTTTATTTATTTTGGATTAAATTACCTATTCTTTTTGGCAATTTCTAATGAATCTGGTACCTCCGCGAACAAAAAATGTATTATATCGCAATAAAATATTTATTAAACTTGTTCACACTCCAAGTTAGAAAAATGTCATAGTGTGTTGAATTAGTTCCTTTAAAAATATTTATAACATTTAACTGTTTACTTTTGTACGTACTCGTATATACACAGAAACAAACTCTTGGACTATTTATTGTGAATTGAACCAGTAATAAGTATAAACTATAGTTGACTAAATACATTTATGAAGGTATTAAAAGTCTTTAAAAAAACATACAATAAAATATGTACAAGAACACGCGCCTGCGGTTTTCCCGCGCGTATGAATAAAAAATGGCGTCATCGCAGTACAATAACAAGTGTTTTTTAAAATCCTCATTCCGAATATCATTATTTCACCTAACCGTATGAGTATCTACAAGTACATAAATTTACTTTAAACTCCTTGATTTAAAAAAAATAGAGCTGCCTTATTTTAATTAGAAATAAATATGTATAATCACATACGGCACAAATAATATTTTTGTAAATATAAATATTATATCCGTATACTATAATTACTACGTAAATATAAAATAATCGAATGAACTGACAAACCCAGGTAGGCACTACAGAATCCCTACGGAAAAAAAAGAAAACAAAAATAATAATGGCGCGTGCGTGGCTTTCCCGCGCATTTAATTTCGGAACAATGGCGTTTGAAAATAATAAGTGATCGGGACACCGCGGAAGGGCAATGATGAGTGCTTTTGTGAGGAGAGCGAGTCGAGGGCCCTCAACGTACGCGCCTCGAGAAATACACGTCGACTTTATGTTTTTACTTCACTTTTTTATTCCATTTAGCGAGCAACAATGTCTTTTTCGTGTAGATATTGGATGTATCGGTGGTATTGGGAAATTTTTGTGGTGTTCTCTATAGCGAGAGGTTGTTTCCAATGAAAAAAATACTAATATAATCAACAGATATAAAGGTTATTTCAATAAACGTACCTGGTAAGTCGTTATCATAATTCCATCGTTTTTTTAATACAAAAAGTTTTATTTTTATAATCACAGTCATTATTTTCAAAGTCCTTTTCGCTTTATGGAAAAACACAAAATACAAAGTAGTTTAATCGATATCATGAAATCGTTTTCATCACACTTTTATTCTTCTCGTAATATTATATGAGCCTACACGTCCTTTCGAGTCCTTTGACTCCTGAACGAGATTACGTTATGTAGAAAAAGATGAAACCAACTAAATTTTGTTGCTTTGTAGACTTAATGAGGGACACAGACACTAAAACATAAATATACAATTGCTTTTACTAACCATTGTCATAATTCACGAACAACTGTAATAAATAGCTTGCAGCTTATAGGTACGGGTTCTTTGAAGCTATGTATTAATAGAATGTAATATAAACAAAATTTTATAGCCAAAAGATCACAAGGGACCATAATTATAATGGTCAAGGAAACGCGGCTGGCGTGTAAAATCTCCTCTAATGTGTCATTTAATGACGTCACGGAATAATGGAATCGCCATCTTTAATACGTGTTGTAATTCTGGTATAGATTTATGTGATTCGCGAAATAAACTTGGGCACCGAACATAACCGCTGCTGTGGCGTGTCTAATGTTAGTTTATGAGGGCAAATGAGACCGCTAACTCGTGGTAATAATGCTCATTTTCCATTATCAACATCAGAAAGTTACAATCGTATCGCATGCGCTTTTTGCGTCTTGAAATTACGTGCTTTAGCATTTCGTGAGCCGTCCGCAAATGTCGCGTAACATTCACGCCCGTGTCATTGCAGACGCATATTTTCATAAGGTCACTCGTTCAGAAACCGATGTGAACAGCAAGAATGGGCAGCGAGCAAGAAATGAGAAAAAACCTAAGCTCGCAATATGCGGGCCTAAATAGGAACGGAACGGCAATCAAAACAAGCGCAGAAACGAGGGAACACATTCGAAATTCGAACAATCCTAACACACCGCTCGCGTACGTTCAAAAACCGAACGCCAACTAGCGCGTTAAACAGAAATTAACCCCGCGCACATTTACAAATATCGGTCAATTAACGGGCGAGTGAGATAACAATTGAAAACGGTTTCCCTTTCACCGGGGCCGGGTTAACGCGAGCTAAATATAATAATAGATCAACAGATACATCAATGGGTTGTCCATTCTGTTTTCGTACGGGCACTTTCAATTTTCCGAACGCAGCGCGTCCACTGCGTGGTAGGTACTGTTTTCCCGCGCGCGGATCTTGTTCTACCGCTGACGACCAACTGATAATATAAAGGATTTCATAAACAAACAACTATATACATTTCTATAATTGCTACAATTTAAAAAATCTTGCAATGTTATATTGTACAACTTGACAACAGTTTTGTTTGTTTTAATGTAGCCGTTTTTGAAATCTACCATGGATTTTGTGATATGTAGTTCGCAACAACGAATTATTTTGCTAAAGCACTTACAAAGCGACTTATGAGTCGCATTAATGGTATTAATAGCAGTGCCTTGTTCATTGTAATTGCACTATTTTCCCTGAGATCCGCTTAATTTTATTTTTTTTATTTATTTATTTATTTAAGACTGTCGTTATTTTGAAATCGTCTATCTTTATTCGTTGTCTGTGGGACGAACGTGATGTTACTCGTGTATTGGTGACCACGCGTTTGTAACTTACGTATACACGGATTTTAATAAATGATACGCTAAAAGCCCAGCTTTGAATTGTTGCCGTTTACAACGAAGCGAACCGTTTGTGTGTTAAACCAATTGTTGGTTTTAATGTTTCACGTAACAAGAACGGGCCGGAAGTTCAATCGATTTAAATTTCGAAGTGGCCAGCGATTTCGCACTTCTTTATTCATATTATGTATGAAAACTTTTTGTAAATCGTTTAACTGTAAACGAAACTTTATGACGGTGAAGGATTTTTTTATTTTTCGCCTTTTTACATCTCTGTTGTTCTACATCTCATTTATACCTTTTAATTTATTGAATTTAAATTTAGCAATGGCAACATTCTGAGTGCAAAATATTGGCAACTGTCAATTAAATAGAAAAAAAAATTATAAGTTGAATTCGATTTTGAAAGTGTATTTAATGGGAATGTAATATTTATGCCCGCACATTTATACTGCTTATACTTTCAATAGTTTCAATAAACCGATCATTTCTTTGTCACCCGCAAACTAATTACAATAACAATAAACTAATTAGAGTTTCTTTAGGCTCGGCGCAGTGCGTTCGTGCTGCCGACTACGATCGGTGAGATTTACGATTTATTTCACTATAACCCCACATCTGTAATATACTACACAATGCCGGTACAATCATAAAAATTGCTCATCCATGAACTCTTTAATAATAATATCCATTTATATACAAACGTTTAGAAATCACTCGTATCGCGATCCTAATAGAGTTCAATTTACGATGCCACGTAACGATTCATTAGTGATTTGAATAAAGGGTTGGCAAATCCAAGTTGTATTGTTAATAGTCACGCGTCAACTTAGTATAATAAATATTAAACATAATTATGTGTTATTACCGTTCGTACAGCGAAGCGTCCGGTTTGAATGTAATAAGCTATTTATAATGCTCAAGTTTCTTAAAGCAGCTTAAAGTTAATGAAAGGAGAGGAATGTGCCACATTCATCAAGGCCACAGATTATAATCGAAGACCATAGACAAAGTTGTACTAAATGTTTTTTATTTTAATTTATTATACGCACTCGGTCCTATGATGTAGCGTGCTCGAGTAGTAATTGCTTTTTACTCTGCGCTTAAAAAATCCAGGATGTATTCGTCTGGAGAATTATTTATTTCTTAACAGAAATATTTGCAACGTTACAGTTTATCTCAAATCTAAAACTAATCATAAATTAATATTATGCTTAAATTCCAATTATATTGATCATACTAGAAATAGAATTGATAATTTAACAACAATAAGAATAAACAAATACTGGCTGGCAGAGTATTCCATTATTGGCCATCCGATTGAAGAACCACGAAGAAAGCTGCCTTATTGAAGAAAAAAAAAATTATACATAATTCTAATTTATGGAAATTTATTATTTTCAAGTAAAGCTAATAAGCAGATACAAGCTATAAAGTTTGCCTTACACAAACAATATAAAGAAGACCGAGCAATTAATAGGCGACAGAACAATAAAAAGACTATTTCATAATGCGATTACATTTTTCCATAAAAAGGCGCGAACGGCGGACATCTTGTTATTTCGATTGTAATTATGTTTAATGTCCCTGTTATTTTTTGAGTTTTAATGCGCGGCAGCTATAAAAAGATAATCACAAATATAATTGAAACGAAATAATAAAGGGAGTAAGAAACGGACAGGAGAAGGGGGGGGGTCAGGGTGGCGATTAATGACGGCGGGGGAAGCGGGATAGTCGGCATTACGACCTAAATAATCAACATAATTACACTTTTTACCCCGGTTTCCCCCTTTTAGCTTCTAAGTGCTAGTGAAAAGATTGTCTATTCAAATCGGTTTTTAAAAGCATCGGTTAATGTGTAGCAGTGCTTTGATTCAGAACTTGGCTCGCCTTTCTACGAACCGTACAAAGGTATTGTGCAACCAACACTTTGATATGTCATGATTTAGTGATAGCTCTATTTTCTAGTTTGCGTCAAACGTGAGTTGGGAATATATTTGAATCTCAGATTCCCAAACATTTGGATGGAGGACAACAAAACTCTGGAGCAAATTTTGGGGGAATGTAGTTAATTTTAATCGATTGTTATGGATATACTTATGGCGGCTTGGCACTTTTATGTCCAAAGTTTCATACCGGTTTAAACCGGAACGAAGCCGGTTTTAAGCGGTCACGCATTACACGGTCACCGGCATAGCAGCAAACCATTCGCTCCTTCGTGATTAAGTATGGTTCGCATCTTCAATATCTGAAGAAATACATTCTCATAAGACTCATTGAAATCAATAAAATAGCTACATTTGAAGATAAGCAACGAATATTTTTTGTACTAAAATATTTTATACGTTTAAGCTAACATAATGGGTAACCGGACACCTGATGGTAAGTGGTTCTGGTCTATTGACGTGTGCAATACCAGAATAATCAATGCGTTACCCGTTTTGAAGAATTCTTTCTTTTGAGACCTTTCTCAAAAAGCTCCACATCAGCGGCGGGACAACCTTGGATGGAGACAATTAAAATAGTGGCCATTTATAATGGAAAAATAATAAGAATCCGAGTTTATTTTAAATTATACTGACGTCGCAATATTGAGACTAACAAGTTTCGGTTCTAAAGAGCAACGGAGTGAGCAGCGTTCCGAAGAATCGGTATATAATTAAAGATAATGAGACGCCATTCAGATGTCCGTCTGGGTCCTTCGGGCCGTGCAGCTAGGAAATTTGGATACCGCACCGCCTTCTCTGGTATTGAATGAAGAGAGGAATAAAATGTTTCCTTTATACAGGCAGATGGGGGAGTCAAGGGCCTCCGAAACCGGTGTGCATGCATGAGAGAGTGATGAATGTAGACGAAGCACGGCAGGTTTGTAAGGACAGAGACATTTGGCACTCGCTGCTTTCTGCCTACCACGTTAAAGACCTGGCGTGTTATGTTTGTATGTTCGTTATACAGGTACTTTCCTTTGCACATGTAAGAAGCATTCGCCGGATCAGAGTTAATCCGCTGTACAGTAGCGTGGTGTACCTACGCTCGTGCCCAGCAGTGGGATGAAGAAGAAACCGTTCTTACCCAACCAATATCCGAATTTCTGAATAATTTTTGAACAATAGCAGTTTATCTGATATTGTTTAAAGTGTGTGTGTGTTAATCTGTGTGTGTATGTGCCTGCGTGTGTATGTATGTGTGTGTGTGTGGGTGTGGGTGTGGGTCTGTGTGTGTTTGTGAAGTAAGATACGGAAAGCTGCAAACTGTCATAGGAAAACGTCCAAGATAGAGCGAAAGAGACAAAAATGGTGATGAAAGCCCACAATGACGAACATGAATTATAATACGCTTTCATTATTAACATTAAGTTTAATCTTTTTAACCAATCTATATTGGTATCGTTTTTAGATCGAGATGGAAAGTTTTGATTTCAAAAGTAACTTTCTTAAGCCAATATCTTTTCTTTTCGAGATTTACATTTAATATTATTTCATTTCGTTTTTCGCTGATGATCTCTCCTTTGAATTCCATTTCGTGGCTCCGCGGTCTTGACGAAGACCGAGGTCTCCAAATGAATGGGTTTAATTCAGTTAAAATTTATATTAAGAATCTATGGGTACAATTAATAACTTCTGTAATCAGAGTTCTTCTTTCATAAAAGACTTTGAGATAGTTCGCTTGATATTAAGCGAGGCACCTTTCGCGAGGACAATGACCTTGTGAATATTCGTTTTCAGCACATTAGCACGCTTTACAGCGGCGGTAGGTTATACGACAATGTTAATTTTATTTATTATAATACTCAGCCCGAATATTAGGGGTTTGTGTACTCAAATCCGCAAACAGAATGGTGGCCTAAGCGGTATGAAATGTAGAGGGTAGACAGGTCTTTACTTTGGAAATTTATTTCATTTAAGATAAATAATGAGTTGTTTACTTATTTATAAAAATAATTAAAATATCTGATAAAATATGTACGACCCAGTGTTACGTGTCAAAATTATTTTAACCTAGCACTTTCCGGAATTGAACCTCGAACCTTTAACTTTGATGGCCTGTCTATATGGGATTAAAAGTGGGTAAGCTATACTATGTACTTTCTGGGAGGTAGAAATAAAAAGAACTTATTCATATTATCTTTGTACATACATTGGCATGGGTTCCGGCGAACCGTATATTACGTCACTACTCGCTGCTTTCTGCCTACCCCGTTAGGGACCTGGCGTGACGACATGTATGTATGTATTACGTCACATCAGAATTTGAATACGGAAAGGGGCGTTCATGTGTCATTTAACATTTTCTGCCACACGTTTAACATCGGAAAACAGTAGTGCAAGCTTATCCCATTCCTGTGCATCCTATTCCAATATTTCCAGTCTATGGACGGTAGCGGCTTCTTGTGACTGCTAGCTGCTTTTTGGTTTGTCCACATCATAAGTAAAGCGGCGAAGCGTTTTGTTGTGATACACCAAGTACAATCTTTAACATTGTTTCACCTTTATCCTAACTATCAAAGAATGGCTAGTAAAAACAATAAGTCTGATTTGAATTTTAACTTTCCATACCTAGTTAATGATGTACTTCCGTGTAAATATTAAACATTGATCATGAGGTCAGTTTGGCTCACATGACGTTCTCGGTTTCCTTCTATAAAACAAGCTTCTTAACTACCTACAAATATATGTATAATGAACTAATACTGCTCACACATTAAATGCTAAACAATTAAACAATCATCAATATAAGTTAGTTGATACCATTAAAACATTACAAATTCCACAGTCATAGACGCAAGAGAAACACCAGCGACCTCTGTTTTTTGTAAGAAAAAACAAAACAGAACACAAGCGACGCCAAGTCCTAATTAAAATGATTAACTTAATGGTCTTAGTCATTAGCGATTTTAATTTCAAATCGGCTATTTTTTCGTCCGTTGAAAATTACAACTCTGGCACAATTTTACGATTGGCACCGCGATTTTAAGGTTTTACGAGCTATATAATAACGCGGTCATTTCTCTATTGTTTAATGTTTCAGAGATCCCGCTGTAGTGTCGAGTTTGCTCTCGAATCGAGTAACGTATGAGTCGGTAATGAAACTTCGCATAAACTCAGTTGAATGCTACTGCGCTTACCCTGAACTAATGTTACTGGCGCATTGTTTCTGAAATTGTTGCCTGTATCCTTTTTTATCGATGATTTTATATGCTTAAGTATGTATATATTACAATCGCAGAGAATCATAAATAGTTTGCGACAGTGGTATATTATGAACGTTATTATAATAATTCAGTTATAAAAATTCGGTCACCGTATTTACGTGCTATAGTTTGTCATACGCATTCAATTTAATATACCTATAACTAAAGCATAATTGTCCTCATTCACGTAGGTATTTGGTCATAGAACAATAATGAAAATGTATCGTACGTTAGAGAACTAAAAACCAGTCGCTAATTACACGTATTATGAAACATTTATCAGCGGCATAACGGAATGGCGGCCTTATTTAGGTATTTAATAATACATTTTATATCATTATCGAAGACCAGTAATGCGCTATTAATTACGTAATTAACGGTGTTATCGCGTTGTAAACACCTTAATTAGGGACAATGGGGAAAAAATGTTTCTACACATTTACTAATAAACATGAAGCTGTTTTCGAAGTCAGCGGTGTCTTTGAATTGCGCTACCATTGCTACTAATAGGCTTGTACCTACTATGATAAGTAGTGGGACTTTTTATTTGAAATTCTTCTAACAAAGGAACAATATACATTGTATACATACATGTACTGAAATAAAACTGAATACTCATTAATTTAGTTAATGGCAAATTCCAAGTATTCGTTGTTAATTGGCGCTTGATGTTATTCGAATATTACGTTTACGAATAGGTCAGTTACCACCAATTATTTTATTAAGCAATGATAGTCTAGACTAGAGGTTTGAAATTCAGTCCCAGGGGACCTGGGTTTCGGTTCGTTTTTTAACTTAAAATGTTAACATCATTCCCTATAACGTAGAAGAAAAACGTCGTGAGGAAACCTGCACATCTTAAAATCTATACTAATATTATGAAACTGCAGAGTTTGTTTGGTTGAACGCGCTAAACTCAGGAACTACTGGTTCGAATTGAAAAATTATTTCTGTGTTGAATAGTCAATCTATTGAGAAGGCTATAGGCTATATAACATCACTCCATGACTAGTAGGAGTCGAGCAGCAACGAAAAAGCGTTCCTTTATGCTTCAGTTTGCCGTAAAACTTTTTACTAAATATCCTCTTACTACTAATCATAGCGAGACGTTCTTACAACAGTTTTTTTAAAGATTGTTCTCTAATTAACTCGGGTGAAACCGTGGGGCGCTGCTAGTACCTATGCTATAAAATACATATATGTATAACGTCTCTAAGGTGTGTGAAGTCTGCCAATCCGAACTTGTCAGTGCGGTAAGCTAATGTCCTAAAACCTCCTCAATATGAGAGAAGACCTAACATAATAGGTACTAATAGTCCAAAACTAACCAATAGTTACATACAACCAGATTTCTTTGATCCTTTCGTTTAAAGATTAGTGACTCTGACTACTGAGCCGTAATTTATTGGTTCGATTCAAAAATAGGACAAAATCGATTAAACATTACCTACAAAGTATGTATTAAAAATTATCTACGTTATTATTTGTTTATTAATTTTTAATTACTTATTGTTAATAACAATAAAAATATATTGTCATCAATGAGTGTCACAATTTTAAATAAAGTTTTAAAATATTTTTTCAAAACCGGCAATATTTTTTTCAAGAACCCAATTGTTCAGCTGTCTGGTTACTATAGTATAGTTTTCTGCGTTCAGGTGACATAACTTAGGTAAAATATTCAAAGTATTTAGATTTTAAAAAGTTTCACTCATTCATATAAAAATCATTGTAATTAATACAATTTTAATTTTAATGCAGGTACCTATACCTAACTCACAAATCGTGCGGAGCCAATGACGCATAGTAATTAAGGCGCTCCGGAAAATCACAAGTTAATATATCACAACGACCTTGCAGCTGCTAATTAAAGTACATTACAGTTTAAATAATTACTGTTATACGCCTTCGTTAGATATTTTGATAGCAATTTTGCCTGTTGTGTTAATTATGTACGCAAATATTGCTAGAAAAACTTCCAACCTCTCTCCATTTACTCAGATGTACAATAATTGGTTACTCGAAATCTAAAACAAAAGATGTATTTGTTTAGCGATATTTAATCATAATAAAGTCTGTTCCATACTGATTATATAATGGTATAATAAACTTTACCGTTTGCCAGATAGCAAGAGAGGGATTGTCTGGGATAGCTCTCGCCAATTTCGTCATCCGAAAGAGCCAAGTATAAAAGAGTAAATACTGCAGCTTATTCAAAGATCCAGTTTTTTGCCTGTTCGCTAACCAATGGTCTACAACATTTCACAAACTTTAATATGTCTTACGTGTCTTTGAACCCCCCTGAGAGTGATGCTGATATCCAAACCACTGGGCTATCACAGCTAAAGGATATGAATACTTGTGACCATTACTTAAATCTCCCAAATTGATAGCTTCGTCAATTCGATGTAGTGTCCTCTTCCGGGTCGTTTAGCTAATTGGGTCTCTGATTTAAAAGGTAAACATAATTGACCACATGGGGGCCTATAAGGTCCCGTCAAGTGCGGTTGTGGAATTAATTTCAAACAGCAATAATTGGACCACAAAAGATATCATTGCAATTTATGGCTGAGAAGATATTTAATAGCATGATTACCGTATATTTGAAAAAGTTTACGGTTATCTGATGATTTACTCGTATTTCCTGTACCTTTATCAATATACGAGTAATTATGCAAAACTAGATTTGCGCAAAAATATCGACGATACCCAGAAAAATCTCAAATTTAATATAAATTGTACATTATGTATTTATAAGACGTTTGAGCTGATTTAATGTACACAGCGTTGGTGTATTAGGAAAATAAGCTTGGGGTAAAACGGCCATGCGTGAGTAGTACCAAGATAGTGTATTATTGTAAGCAGTGATAGCATAGTGGTTTGAAATTCAGCCTCCTAATCCGTGTGGTCTGGGTTCGATCCTGGCACGCACGCTCTTCTGACTTGCTACGTACGTTTTACACCTAACTAAAAATGTAAAGATCACTTAATAATATTAAAATTAAAATATCACTTAAATATCACAATAAATATCACTATAACGGCGAAGGAAAACATCGCGAGGAAACCTGCATGCTTTAGAAATGTTATAAAGTATATATTATTTCCTGAGGTGTGTGTTAAGTCTACCAATCAATACTTGGCCAGCGTGACAGTTTATGGCCTCAGTCACTCTCTAGTCACTATCTATCAATGGAGACCTCGTCCAGCAGTGGACCAATATAAGGAGCGAAAGAAGTATTATTACTCTCCCACATTTTCTTAAGACCTTCAGAGTACCGTGACGACGTCACGTTTACGTGGTTAACGAAATGTTTTTACTCTGCACACAAATAGATACACGTGAGTACGGACATACGAAGGGTGGACCGGGGCGTAATTAATCCCTGAAAGTATTAACTTTGAACTTTGCTATTAAGCAAAGTTTTAGATTACAACTAACTCTCTCTATATACATATATTCCTAGCTTTGCATTGATAGCCCAGTGGTTGGGATTTCAGATACATTCCGGGAATCTGCGTTAAAATTCTGGTTTTACAAAGTTACAAAGTTTTACAAAGCTGTATTGGAAATCATTTAAATATCACTTGCTATACCTGTAACGGAAAATATCACGAAGAAACCTGCACACGTAGAAATCTTATAAAGTGTACAATATTTTCTGTGGTGCATTAAGTTTGCAAATCCGCTTAAAACTTCACTAATAGCGGAGGCTCGTGCCCAACAATGAATGAAGTCTAAACGTTCGGTTGTAGGGAGAGCTTTTCTAACTTTTTGCCGCTACTTCGCGCTTCACCTGAGATACTGCCCGACATTTAACACATTAATTTGTTTAACACTAAGTCTTACCGCTTTTTCGTTTAAAAAATTGTCTATTATTCCACGACAGATCGGGGTATAAAGGATACATTATACCCAATCAAATAGAAAAAACTACTCATAAAAATTGCGAAAGATGAGGATAGTAACAATGCGACTAATTGCTGATATCTATGACCGCATCTAATCACCCCTTGAGGATTAAATAAGGGTCGTAATAAACAAGAGAAAATTCGCTTAGAAAACAGATAATTATGCATGCTAAATCGATTCCATTCATCAACGTCACGAAGATAATGCTATTACATTGCCGACTAAAAGAAGGTATCTTATGTTCCAGAGCGGAAAGGTGATCCTCTATCAGTCGTATCCGAGAACCTAATAACAGTGTTCAGACGAAGGGCTGTAAGCCACACGAATTTTAATGAAAATATTTGATTTATGCCCACCGCGAACATCAGGTAGCTTATTATAAGAATATATCATTAAACATTACGTATATAATTAAAGATCCGCTTAGCCCGAAGCTACCCCAATTTGAGCGGCGCACCGCATTATAATTTTAATAAAATTGCCCGCCGTCCGATATAAAATACGAATTGGAAATGAAAAACGGTGAAAAAAATAATAAACAATATATTAAAACCGAAATTATAACACGTCTGATTGATGTATTATTTGGTAATTTATTGTCCGTAATTACATCGTGTAATAATGGTGGATAATGCGAGTGTGAGAGAGCGATTTATTAGTATTTATTGTGGCATGAATTATTGTATAATTACTGGGATGGAGCTTCCAAACTAAACAGAGCGGTTGTTTTAGGGTTGAATTTATGGCCGGTTCCAGGAGAGGATCTAATCGCGCTTGTTTGCGATGTAATATGGGCGCCTCGATCGACGAACGTAACGAAATTATCGTATCTCAAGGTGCTCTAAGCGGCTAAAGGGTTAAGTCCTTAGTTTAGATGATTCAATAGACGGCAAACTGAATCAATGCATGCCAACAGTGGCACGTGTGTTAAAATATTAATATTTCGAGGTAGCATGGGTACGTATTAAATTTTCATACGGAACTCGGATTAGTAAGATTATGATAGATATGTTTTATTCAATATAATGTTAGCGTTTAATGTTAAATGGACTACCCACAATCCGTGATCCGGTACATACATATATACTCGTATTTTATTCTGAAGGTGCTAGGGATAGAAAAGACAAGGATAAATTTCAGAAATTTCAAATTTCAGTTAAGTTAGGCTTGATCGCGATTTAAGATCGGTAACCTTTAAAATTATGCAACAATATAACACAGACAAAATACTAAGGTTAAGTTCAAAGATTTGGGATCCACACTGGTCCCTTCCGGGATAGTCACAGACTGTTTTAGGCCAGGTCTCAGAAAATGATCCTCGAGAAACTGCTAAAACGCCAGTACAAAAAGTAAATGGTCTTAAATCTTTCATAAGCTAATACAACGAAAAAAATACTAACAGAAGACAGTGATCGTAAAGTAAATTTATAACAACCCGTTTAAAACTGTAGAATTACTTTTATAAATTTATCGACATAATTAAACGATGTATTCTATCGATAAAAACACTATTAGTGCACGATTGTTGTCTTTATCTGTTTTACTGCTGAGTGCAGACGTTCATCAGAAAATGGATTACACTTACATTGGATAATTCGTCTAAAATCTCCAAATAGACCAAATACATCATAAACAATCGCTGCGTAATTCTTTTGTATAGATATATTCACATCACTCTAAGCCCTTAATGACCATGTGCAACGAATCGACATCGAATAAACATAACACATCTGAGATGTTTCGTTATTGAGATGTTTATTGTTACGATGTTTGTTGTTACGATGCGTTGTGCAAACATGTTTAATAGTTTTTACGTGCGTTTCACGCGTCGTTCGGACCGTAAAAGAAGATTATGTTCATGATAAAATATTTCACAGGCTGCTTGAGTTGTTTTCGTTCATAATTTATGTATCGCCCAATCAGTCGATTCTACACACGTGTTCGAGTTTCGCCACCGCGCGAAGTATTGTACGCGTTTTCAATATTTCCGAGCCATGTTGACACTATCAATTCGGTTAATAAGAGTTTAAATATCCCAATATTGTGCGCGATATTTCGTTAAAACGATTTAAAATTTTAAACGTAAATTCCTGGTCATGTGCCACTGGATGATGGATTTTTGTTTATTTCTGTCTTGGTCGTAGGCCAATTGAAGACGAATATTTATTTAGATTTTTACACTTTTGACATTTTGGTGGGCTAGCTCATGTAATATGTTATGTTCAAAGTATGTTGAGGTCAATTCAGCAATTATCTTGTAATACTTACCCGACTGTTTTATTTTATTATTATCAATAATATTTAGTTCCAACATAAATGGGAGAATATTTTTTCTCCTCAAAACTTCACGACACCCTTAAAATGCAACACGTCCTATAACAAATAACAAAGCATCTTTAACTAACACTTTTTCATATTACCCAACATTCACCACCGCACCTGACGATTATCTTACCGTAAACAAAAACAGCACTACTAAAGAATGCAGTAAAATTAAATCGCAAGTTCCAATCTACAACTGCGAAGCGGAAACAAATAAGATTAAATACAGGTGGTGCTTACCGGAGCCACTCGCAAATAGGAAGTCCCTGTGGAGGGAAGACGTCTTCAGGTAGGGGTAAAACAGCTTGCCGCCTGCCAGCGCCGGGGACTCACTGCGGGGAGAACGGGGTTCGATAAAAAACTTGTAATAGAACAGATTATTGATGAAACAATCATTGATGATTATTGATTATTGATGAAACAATCATTGATGATTATTGATTATTGATTAAACAATAATTGATGATTTTTGATGATTGATGAAACAATCATTGATGATTATAGATTATTGATAAAACAATCGTTGATGATTATCCATTATGATAATTGATGAAACAAATAATACAATTAATGAAACAATCACCGAAACCAGCGTGTACGCGTGATGAGAGTGATGAATGTAGACGAAACACGGCAGGTTTGTAAGGTCATAGATATTTGGCACTCGGTGCGCCCTAGCTACCTCATTAGGGACTCGGCGTGATTGTATGTATGTATGTATCTTATTTGCGGTCGCATTATGTTTTGATTGATTGACCTTTCGGGTACTTAGCGTATTCTCAGAATACGTTTCTGAGAATTATCTTCGAATACCCCGTGTGTCTAAACAGTGCTGCTTGCTAATAGAAATAGTAATAATAATATTTTAGGACTAGACACACACGGCCTTCTGATTAATTAGGAAGAGCATGTGCTATAATAACCATACAACTGATGAACTAAAGGTATTATACATTGCTGATGTAGAAAATTTTATATCAATACGCAAAACCTAATACAAATATTCGGTCTAGGCGAAAATCGAATCGACAACCTGCAGCACAGCAATCACAGTTACTAATAACTGAACTGAGGGATCAGTCAGAGAAACAGGTTATTAAGTCTAATCATTTTTTTTTTATAACAAAAATAAAGGATAAATAAATATTTTTATTATTTAGAGCAAATAATAACAACAGGTAATATATGTTACACATATAAAAAATCTGTGTATTAAAGACCAAAAATATTTATTTTGTTGAAGTTTAGAACAAAACTAACAGTAATACATATTTAAAATCCTCTTGTTTAAGACTAAACTTCAATTACGTGGTAAATATACAAAATTGTTAATGATTCGATCTAGACGAATGTGAACATAATCGCATCTAGAGAAGAATAAAAAAAATTTTTGAAACACAACAATTTTAAACTATATGAATATCGCACAAGATATCGGTACGAGGTCCACGATATTTAAAAAAAGTCAGTTCAAAAAATCCTAAATCCTTCTACTTTGCCTATTCAAAACACGCGGAGGGTAAATAGCGAAGGCACTCTAAAAATAAATCACCAAACGCTCCATAATCAAATCAAATAAAACGGTCCCCACTGAAGTAACACTGCGGAATAGTACCTGATTATCTAATTCAAATCGAATCAGTTACTTCCTTATTACGCAAGGTGAATGTGGCTGTGCAAAATGGATCGCGAAAGCCACACTCAATACAGATGTACGGCCCAAGGATTCGTGGCTGATTTATACACACTTAGGTATCCTTTTACGAGGCAACGTAGAGCAATAAATACGAGTATTTCATCCGGTATTTAAATTCAGAGACGATTATCTGGTAACTCACGATTAAGTCGACTGAACAGTGATTGTATTTCAACGAATTTTAGTATCCATCCCTGTGGTATTCCATCCATTGCTTTAATACCGCAGTTTGAAAATATTAAGCTGTTAGAAACACAGTTTCTTATCGACTTTTTAATGGAATACGCATTACATTTATATCAGTGAAAACGGCGTTAACAAGATCTAATATATGATAAGAACTGCGTATTTAGATTAGTAAATAATTTTATAATTAAACCCTAGCAAGCATTTCGAAACCACGCTTCATCAGAGTCTCCGACAGGATGCAACAAGATCTTTTTGAAGGTGCCAACAAATATACTGAAGAGTTTGACTAAATCATCATCTCTATGCCTACTTTTGAGTCATAGTGTATGGACCTCTAGCTTCCCGTTTGTGGCGCAATACAAATTGATCAAAAATACGTACCTAATCCTGCGTAGTAACTGTTGCTTTTTGGGGTTTAAATTAAACATGTATATCAATCAATTATTATCAATTTATCAATTATTGATTGATTAAATATCGGAAAGTTACAAAAGGAGGCCTTATATCTTAAGTAGCTATAGATACTGAAGATAACCAGAGGACAAGGCATAGAGATTGAGCAAAGGAATTTAAAAATTATGAAATTTAAAACTAGAGACAAGAATATGAGCAAGAGAAAAATGGGCTTCAAATTTATGATTGTATTCAGATGACTACTGGCGCTGCAGACATCAGATCACCCAATCAAAATCCCTGTCTGCCCTATGCTTCTTCAAATTAAAAATGCCTTCAGGATTATTATAATTAGTGTTAATAATGTTGGCCAATATCCGCCCAGGTGCATATTTGAAATGTCTGCAGATTTGCAATTTGAAATGGGAAAATGTTTTTTTGATCTACGTAACTAATTGGCCCGTTGGTCCAGTGGAGAGAGAACTTCGCTATTGAGTCTAGGGTTGCTGGTTCAATTCCCAACAATCACAATTTGTGAAACATTATACGAACAGTGTATTATAATGTTTCGTGTCTCAGTGTATATAAATAAACGTTTTAACAAATATTACACGATGAATGATTAAATATGAACAAATAGTATAGGAAACGTGAAATCTGCTTTGCAATTACAAGTTGTAGATTAGGAGACTCTTCTCATCATGTCCCTTGTCCAAAAGTGGGGTTATTGAAAGGGTTGATTTTGGTTTACTCCTAATTTGATTTTAATTTTGGATTGAATACGAAATGAGTGTTTTATATAGAACTATTCCTACGTGATATTCTTTAGTGTAGTGCCCTATCAATGGAAGTGACTGCTTGCCCTGTAAGTTGAGGTCTTCTTCATTGCCACTTCAAATAAAAACGCTTCGACTGGGGTACATAGAACGAGAGAATATAAAAAGTCATGTAAAGTCAAGTAAAGTCCATGTATCTGTGTCGATACTGTGTGTACATAAATAAAAAGATTATTACATTAAACCTCATTTATTAAAAATATTTTTTTTTTATTTATTGCATAAAAATACCCGGATAGTTTATTTTATATGCTATCTGTGCTAAGGGATTTTATATACATATAAATAAAGATGCACGCTAAGGTATTTCAAATTTTGTTAATTTGAAACGTGTGTATAATATCTATGTACATACATATGTAGGTACATAATTATATGCTAAGTTAATTTTATCTATAAACTAAGCAAAATGAAATACTAGACTAATAATAAAAATATTTTATAAATAGGTATCTGAAGCGTAGTAACATTTTAGCAAGTTTATACTCAGAATTATTTTTCTTTAAAATACGTCACCTCAATTCTCTACTGTAATTGTTCTGTGTAAACCCTATTCGTGATGTAATATGAGCTCGCGAACTGTATCCCCCTAATATATCGCCCTAAACTGTATTAAAAAGTAGAGATATTAGGGATATGAAATTTCGGATACGGATTGGATACGGATATAGGAATAATTATAATACCGGATTCGGATACGGATATGAAATTTTTTCAGATTATTCGTTAGTTTCAGTTATGCATATTAAATTTATACGGAATTTCAAAAGTCAAAATTCCGAAATTATCCGAAACTTTTATATCGGATTCGGTTACGGTTTCACACATTTTTATATCGGATAGTCCTCCTTAACGTCCCTATTAAAAAGTCGAAAACAAACTTCGCATTGACGCGACGTTTGACCTCTCCCGCCAAAAACATTTCACCCGCGCGACCCGCACGTCGCGTCTTCCCGCTGTTCGTTTAGAAAGGACTCCTGAGGCGTCCTCGCGGGGGGCGGGGCGCGCGGGGCTGCGCGATTTTTCACTCAAGACCACGTGTTGCCCACGTGCGTGGAACGAAACTTTTCGCCGAAGTTTTTCCCGCAGGCACACACGCCGCAAGCTTTTCGCAGCCGTCACAAAACACGTTCTCATACGTGAGCGTGTTTTAAACTTGTGTTTTCGATTGTACATCTATTAATGTCAAATGTGATTGATGATTGTACGTGTTTTTTGCCACAGTTTAGAAATAGAAAGTTCACTTTAAATGTTTGGCTTGTTAGCATTGATTATATTAATTAATAATTGTCTATCGATTATCTTATGTGAAGTAAAATTAAACGTGTTTGCTATTTTAATGTCACATGCAATTTTTGTAGTCTACTTACTTAATATATCTAAGTATCGTTAGTAGGAAAAGTACTTCAAACAATTACCTTAGTTAATAAATGTTATATAAATGTAACTTTATTCAGAAAATAAAATAAAAAAGTATGCAATCGGTAACTCTTTATATGCACGATATGCTGATTTCACGCGTTCTCATGGGGTCAAAATAAAATTTGAACTCATTAGAGCAACGGTGAGATAGTCGTGTTGCTAGCCATTCGGAAATATTACTGACTTATAAAAATTAAAAAACATCGATTAGTTCCATATTTCGGCGTGATCATTATAATTGATTGATATGAGCCGTGCCTAACACTCATAAAATTTATTGATTACCGTCATCGGATTTCACCAATACACGATTCCCTTGTTATTACCATTATAGTAATAAAACTTAACTTTCCCAACAATACACATCTAGACAGAACCGTTTTGCAATCAACATATCAACTAAAGCGTATCTAGAAAATTCTTAATTGAACTAATGAGAAGTAATTACAATTTTTATTGCGGCCATAATGATTACGATGCCTTAAAATAATAAAAGCAATTAGACATTGATGGGCGTAGCGCAGTGATTATTACCATCTCTTTTTCTCTCGAGGTCGATATATAGGAGTGAGTGGTGAATGAGAGTTTGATTAGATGTAATTGTTCGAACGGTTATAAAACTGGATGTCAGAGAGGGTATTCAGTTTGTCGTAAACTAGCGAGATGTTTTCCACTTGTAACTTGTGACGTCAATAATGAAAAGGTAACTTATGAGTAGGCACACGTTTTGGTTGATTACATATTTTTTGAGAATAGGCGTAGCGATATAATTAAGATGAAGTGCTAGCGCAATTAAAATGACTGATTCTGAGCAATATACGTAGTTGAGGTACTTGTGAGTCATCAGGGTTGCCAGATATTTTGGATACACTGGACAAAGAAGTAAATTCAATGGTTTATGATGCTTATGATTCTAGTTTTTTTTCAAGTAATAAAAAAAAATTACAACAACAAAAATGTTTTTTTCCCTTTTTACCTCACGTGGTGAGTTTAAGTCCGGACAGATGGGACAAAAACCATACTGTACGACTATTTCCGTAACATATCGTAACCCTGGCTATACGTTAATTGAGCGCAGTTCTAAAGAATTTAGACGAATAATGATGCGATCAACTGGAAATAGCTGCGTTCTATTTAATAATTGTTTCTGAGGTTTAAGAGATTGTTTCGGCCTTCATATATTTAAAGGTTGTTAAAAGTGTTACTCGCATTGCACTTACACGATAATTTATGTTCTCTGTGTTATTGACAACATAATACATTTCATGTTGCAATTTAAATATGATGAAGTGATTATGAAGAGGTGATAAATATAATAATAATTATAAGTAAGACATTTCCACACACGTTAGTATACAAAGGAGTTTTATACAATATACCACTCGGAAATATATTTTTGCAACTGTTATCTTTTTTCTAAATTATAACTCTGTTCATTAATAAGTTTTTTTATATTACCTAAAGTTAATGAGTTACAATAATTGTAAAATTATTTTGAGTGTCTGTTGAATAAATGTTTAAAATAATTTTTGCAATTTTTATGGCTTAATTTTTTTTAAATATTTTGCACAGTTCCGAATCTGGTAATAATAGGTATAATTATGGTGGTTAAATTCTTTATAAAATAAAAAAATAAAGTCCTAAATAAATACTTAGATAAATACAGCAGCACTGAGAGTTAACACGCATCGCTAGACTACAAGTGTCAGGACTTTAGTTCTGGAGAGCTTCTAACTTTCTTGGTGTCGCCTTTATATTTCGATTTAACAATTAACTATTGGCATCAAATCTAAGTATATCTAATTATAGTTATAAAATATGTTATTACATTTCTTGTGAATAAGAGCGTTAAATTGTATTGATTTTTTTAAATAAACGATATTTTAAAAATTTTATTGTAGGAATTGGATATTTTTGATAACTAATATAATTAATTAGAAAGATAATAAAAAATATTGAAAATAAAGTAATGAAAAAAAAATCAATAAATAAGCATACATGGATAGAAGAAAAATTAGTTTTCTCAGAAGAACGGCAGTGGCGATTCGGATTTTATCGTTTTCAACGAGTTTGTAATATAAAATTTATACCAGAGAAAATGTAAACGAGCAAAAAAAATACCTACAGAAAAACCGAACACATGACGTATAACCAATCAGCTGTTCGTCGGCCGTTCGCCCCGCCCATAAGCGACTTTTACTCTATCACAACAAAAATAAAAACTTTCCTCACTCATACAAACATAAATTTTCAATAGACTCTACTTCTCCAGCTTATAAAAAAAATCGCAACTCACCAAAGACAAAAATGAGTTCAATTTCAAAACTCGCTATTTTCGTTCGTGTAGAGTCAACTGAGGTATTGTAACTGTCATTCGCACATGTCCACTCATTCGGAAATTTCAAACTTTTAACAAATTTTTTACATTTTACAAAAATTTTACTCGATTTTTTTTCAGCATTCTTATCAATGTTACATGAATTTGTGCAATTTTACGAATATATTGTACTCGATATAACCCTATTAACTTCAAATAGCAGTTACTAAGATTCACGTGACTCTACATTAATTATCAGTTACCTCACCACAATACTAGGAATTAATAAAATTACAATGCAAGCGATAATAAGACTTGTTACTTACAATATCCACTAGATAAGTGTTGCCAGAGGTGTTTATATTTGTTTTCGTAGCAATGACGTTCTTAATTAGCCGGCGTTGGCTGATTCATCACTTTATAGCGTCTCAACGGCCACTCCAAGCCGGTAATTAGCACACTTAAAGGTCTTTGCAACTCGTTTTCATAAAATACAACCGTCACTGAAACGTCTCTACCTATATACGAATGCACTTCGAAGTTTGAATTTGCCTGTCAAAAGACGCGCGAAACGTTTTTTTTTAAATGTCAAACGCGCAGCGAACCCACATACGGCCGTCCACGTCAGTACTCTGACGTTCACTAGCCGCGAGTTGGCGTAAGTCGAAGAGAAGAAGGCAGCGGTCTCGGGCAACCCGCCTTTCGTTCGTCTCGCTCTCGCGCGGCTTTACCCGCCCGAACCATTTTTACGGTTTAACCGACTCAATTCAATTCAACTCAACTCAATTGTCGTGGCGCGAATGCCTTCGTGCTGGACGCTAGAGTGAGACGTCAAGCTATCGTTTCCTTTCAGACGGCACAAACTAAAGTTATTAAACAAATCATTTTCGAAGACGCGCCGCCGATGTTTAATTCGAACGCAGTTCCGAAGGCGAATGTTGACCCGCAATGCGTTTCGGTCAAGAATCCGCGTCCGGAAAAGCGGAATACAGCCTTAATCTTAGTATAAGACGAAGCAGTGGGCAACGTTGCGTTCATTTCGCTCGCGCCACTATCGTCCGGCGCGGTATTGCGACGCGCGGGAAAGAGAAATCCGACCAGCGATAGGCGGTACCGTTTCTGTCGGCTCACGCTTCTGGGTGTGTAAAGTTTTAGGCCGAAACATGTAAAAATGCATCTTGAAAAAAAGTTATGTATTAAAAAAAGAAGCTTAGTGCGCGGTGGGGGGACATTAACGCCAGCGGGAGGTGGCGTGAACGGCTTTTTTCGCATGCTATATTTTTGGGGGTGTTCGCGTAACAGGACAATGCATTATCGAACCGGACCGGCTATTCCGACGCATCACCTTAGTGGGCCATTTCCACTTCAAAACTACTGCCTACGAACACACCACAGCCTCCTGTATGCTTTCTTAAGTCTAACAGGATCGTGTTCGAACTCTACAAAAGTAGAGTTGCTCCTGCAAACTTATTTAACCTTTAATTTTTGTTTAAAAAAATTCTCAATTTTTCTACTGCTGTAATACTTAGACTTAAATTACTTTTCAGCACATTTATACTATTCGCAATGATAGACAAAATACAGTGATACGTAAAATAAACACAACTTTTAAGAAAGTTTTATAGAGTAACTGTAACAGACGAAATACAGAAAATCTGCGCTATCTTTCAGGCATGATCTTTTTATTAAAAATGAAATCTAATTTTGATTATTAAAATTCTTCAACATTGATTGATTGATACTAGGTCTTTGAAAAAAAAGGATTGTGCAATTTCTGAAAACAAAAATGGTGCAAGTGCTCTTCGCAAGTTCAAAACCAATTCTGAAAACCTGAGCTAATTAAAGATCACATCACTCACTCACTCACAACGATAGAAATACGTAATCTTATTACATTTTAAAAACATCCTCTCCTTATAGGAATATTAAAAAAAAATTAATTCGTTACAATATTCTAACGTATTTTAACGTTCTCTAACTTTAAACCGTAACAATAAGGAGGAAGGTAAAAATATCGCTTATAGTATCTTTAGTTTTTCGACGAACAGTAAAGTTCCTTAATCACCCACATCGCCTACTCGTAACGTAGAAAATCTAGAAATAAATTCTAAATAAATGTTATCTAATTGAATGACTTTTACGAGTGATATTGTGTAAAGATCAAAATACAGTTACGATGCGGCAGAACGGTTTTAAGCAACCTAAACGACCTCAAATCATTCCTGGCGCAGATAGCTAAGGAACGAAATTCCCTGACAGTTTCCATTTTTCTCGATGCCTGTAAGTGGTATTCAAAACCAGAGTGAAGAGGCAGCTTTTAGACAAGAGTGTTATATCTTACACTGCGCCTCAGTGACCATTACGTGAGCTCGTAGTCAAACGCAAGCCTTTTATTCGATCCAAAAACTTCCTGGCGTGTTTATTAAGATTTTGAAATGTGATGAAGTCAGATATACCAACCAGGATTGCAAAAGCTTCATACTACCGCTATGGTTACTTTGACGGATTAATTCACTAACAACTAAGGTAAGAAATGTCGTACTAATTACCTACTGTTCGTTTGCACAACCTACATTATGACTTAAAACTGTAAAGGGAACAGCCCTAGCACAGGTTAAACTTAACAGTGGTTATCCCAAAACTTGTTGAACTGGTCCATTAATTTAAAGGAAGGTCAACATTTCAATTTGATTTCGCGAACACGAACTTTGCTTCTGCATTTTGTCAAGATGCTGTTAACGTCATTGTTTACGTTACCATAGTTACGGCAATCTAGTAATTGTCTTTTAAGTATATAAGGTCAAAAATTGAGTTTTTATAATGTTAAATGTTTGGCACCGGCAGAGTTATTGTTATTCCAAGTAAATGTGCAATGTATTACAAGATAGTTGATAAAAGTATAGTACCAACAAAGTTATTTGGAATGTAAATACACTTAAAATTAAATAAATATTGAGAAAAGAAACCTGTAGACTAGACTGTTTCACTGAGGTTTGATGGTAATAAGGTTAGTGGCTAACCCACACCGATGTTAAAAGCCTGCTTTAAGGCTTCCGAGAAGGTTTGCCTGCTTAACGCGCCCTCCGGAGCCCAAACCTTAACTTTAAAGATTGTCTTCAATCTACAACCGCATCGAGGTTAAGAGTTTCACATAGTACTGATTATTTCTAAAAGCAGACATCGTAAAAATACCATTTTTGTGGGTCATATCTATTTCTATGACGAAACAGCTATTGAGGTTGTTGCAATTTAATTGCTTCGTCCCAGCCTCGAATAATTTAAGAACTTGTAGACTAAATACAATGTATTATTATTTCTTAGCAAGTTCTTTGTAGAGTTGTTTGACAGAACGAGGATGAAGAGAAGATAAGAATCACAAATACTGATCTTCTGTGTGAGATAATTGTCGTTCATTGAGATGCAGAAGAATATTTGTAAAGTAGGCATTGTTAGATGCATAGATGCCCAGAGCCGTGTTGTTAAAAGATGACAAGTGTATTGTCAAAAATGTAAAACTTGCCAGAATTTTCTTATTATGTACGTAATAGGCTTACGTTTGGTAGTACGAGATCACTCGATAACCGAATTAGGAACTATAAAAGACCAATATATGGGAATGTGTTATTTTTAGTGTCTTTTTGTTCGTTTCCATCGATGTATTCATAGAGTTTTCATTCGTACAGTTTTAATACATGTCGCGTCTTTGCCTTATTTGTACAAGCTATTTTTCACGGACGTTAAATGACCTACATCACATAAGGTTTCTGGGCCATGTCTATTTCTATCGTATTATAAAAAGAATGAGACCACTTTAGCGAATCCAAAAATGTTATTTTATTAAGCTTTAGACTCTGCATTATACGGCTAAATCAGAGTATGTTATATTACTATAGTATTAAAATAAATAAAGTAAATTAAGCAATATCATAATAATAAAGAAATGATATTTTTTCTTTATTTTTCCTGATTTTTAATTACTGAACGTGTGCTTCCGGTAGATACGGAGAACGGAAAAAAGTACGTTTATTGTTTCAAAAACTTTACCCATTACGTGAGACATCAATTTGTCAATCTAACTAGGCCGTGCCTGGTTTTCGGAAGCCCGCAGGGTATTAAAAAGGGAAAAAAGTCTAACTTAGTATTTCAGTGCTAGAAATCACTGCGTGTTGGAGGCTTCGATTTTTCCGCCTCTCTGTATGCACGAGTTGATTTTCAGTTGTCACAAAAAGCGCAAGACCGATTTGACAACCTTTTTTTGGTTGAATCGGAAACACAAAAGAAACAGCACGCCTCTCATGGATTTGTTTTTTATCTGTGAACAGTTTTCGAGCGTAACAAGATTGCTGAAATTGCCGCTAAGCGACCTATCTGCGAACACAAGTGTTGCACTAAACTTTTCTTTCCAACGTGAGCAAACAGCCTAGAACTAAATTGAATATGATATACGTAAACGTAATTTACCAATTATTAATAACTGCAAAGTTATAAAGCGCCTATAAGTTTATTCAATAAAATGTTAGAAGGAAAATATGAGTAGTTTCTATTCTATGGACATTGGCGCAACCGGAAGAGTTGTTTAAGCGTTTCTGGCTTTGATAGAAATCTCTTTTTATACCAAACAACTCTATGGTATAGTTTGTGCCCTATTCTTAAATATGGATGGATCAATTAAAATGTAACACATCTGAAACCAACTGGGGCATTAGTTTAATCAAAAGTAAATTACAAATTTTATGTAAATGTTCTCGATCGAATGAAATCCCTAGATTTAACTAGTTCGGTGACGCGTTGTGACCTTGCCTTACTGCTGAATGGAAATAGAAATCCATTGTAGAGTTCATTGTCAAGACGTGCTCGGGAAAGGAAGTGGTCACGGAGTTAGGAAAGTGTGGAGTAGCTTGAGCCTATTACTTTTAAGTTTACCACGGCTTTTGGAAGAATCGTTACGAATTTACATATACATTTTGTGTAAAATTTACATATACATTTCGTTTAAAATGTACATGTACATTTGGTGTAAAATTTATATACACATTGCGTGTAAAATGTACATATTATACATTTCGTGTAAAATTTACATATACATTTCGTTTAAAATGTACATGTACATTTGGTGTAAAATTTATATACACATTGCGTGTA